>JAOUQT010340462.1:0-12888 GCA_025769995.1 Xyliphius kryptos | reverse complement strand
GTTTTTATATCAAAATGTACCATTCTAAGTGTTAAGACTTGACTATTTTACATTTTTAAAAATAACGACCACCCTAGGGTACATCTGCCCAGCGCCCAAGATGTTCTCCCCTGGATGGGCATGGGGAACCCCACTACGAGCCTAGTAAAGGAATAAGCGGATAGATGGTAGTGTATGTTAAAAACTTATAAAACTTAGTTTCTAGTATGACATTAGTAAGACCAAGGTATGCGTGTAGTTTTATGTTTGTAAAACTATAGTAAATGTATAATAAGATGTTGGTAAAACTTTAGTTACCATATAGTTAAATCTATAGTGAGAGTATAAAATATTTAGCAATTTTATAGTAAAAGTAGGTGTATAGTATGGCATAAGTAAAACTAGTAATTGAATATAATGATACCGTTAAGACTATAGTGAGGGTATAATAAGACAAACTAATTCATGTATAGTGTAATGGCTAATCTGTAGTAAGGTGTAGTTATGCTATCAAGACCAACATAAAACAGCTTTCACCTATAAATCTCATGTACATTAAAGTGCGTTTCTGCACCAAGTAAAATTTTGTCAGTTAATTAATGTCACAGATCTGAGGCTTCAGGAAATTCAGTTTGGTAAATTAAACTCTAGAACCTTTTTGGACTTTTCATATAACCATTTTCTTTACTGTCCGGTTCCGCTCGTCCTGCTTTCAGACCATGGTTCACTGCTAAGTCATTCAAATCATTTTATACAAATCAGTAAAGCATGGATGGACTCATCATCCTTACAAATTAGAGATCAGTGTTGATTTGAATACTTTGTTTTCCATCAACGTAGAGACCTGACTTAAAACTGATCCCTCTCTGAAGAATCAGCAATCAATCAGTAAACGGGGTGTTCCCCAAGGGCCTAATATGGGTCCATTGCCTTAGTTTAAACTGTAATGTGATTGTAAAACGGACACAGGAGCTGAAAACATATTTAAATCACCAGTGTAGTGCAGTTTAATGGAATTAAATATTATAAAATGGAGTTTGTTCCATCTACAAACAAAATGAAAAAAAAATTATCATTATAATTCTAGTATGGAGAATATTTTTTAAAGATCATGCCACAGCTACCCACATAACCTTCAGAGTTTTACAAATTAAAGAGTTGGGTTTGAATTTGGATAATTTTACCATTAGCTCAGATACAGGAACAAATCACTAATCCCTTTTCAGTGTCCGTGAGCGAGGCCCATCAAGGTTTTCATTGAGACAGCTGACCGCTATTTATTTTGTTAGGAAATCCTAACAAAATAACCTAATTATATTATGCTTCAAACAGCATTTTTATAAGAAAAAATTGCCAGTGTTGTAATTTAGGTAATGTATGTTGTTTATTTATTTATTTATTTATTTTTATCAAAAATAATTAAAATACATTATTTTGATCCACAATAATTCAGTGCAGTAAAATTTAAGCACTTTGTTTTTTTTACTAATGTTCTGTATTGTCAAAAAGGTTGTATTTTTGAAGGTTTTCCATGAAACAGGCAAAATGGAACCATTTCTGAACTACGGCAAAAAAAAAAAAAAACAGCTCAAGATCTGAGAGAAAGATCCAAAAACATAAATGTAATTTACAAAAATTATTCAACTATATAAAGTAAACGAGCAAAAAAAATAAATAAATAGAATGACAAAATACAAATATAAAATAAAGTACAATATAGTACCCTTAAATGTATTAAGAATAGATTTATTGAGATTTGCCTTTTAAATCTTTCGTTTTAATTAGTCACATCATTCAGACCGTGGCTAATTTTTTATGACCTTTATAAAGTTAGCTGTAGTTGAATAAAAAAAACAAACAAACAAACTTGTAAACATGATCAGGGTTCAATATTTCTGTGTTGCTTTTTGTGAACAGAAGAATATCATTTCTATTTTTAATCAGTGTTTTGTTTTCAAAAGGAATCAGAAACTGATTTGCTGCTGTTTAAATAGGAGGTTCCGTATGAAACCAGGTTTACATCACCGGAAACGGATTAAATCATGTTCATGGAAATGTAAATGTAAATGAGATCAGACTTGTGTCACGGTGCAGAACATCTGATCCAGTCTGAGTATAAGACAAGATCTGTCAGGTAGACACCAGCAGAACTCATCAGAGGTTGGAGGAACGGGATCCAGGACATCCTTCGGTTTCAGTGAAACTTAATGAGTAAGTTTTATTAATTTAAACAAAGTTAATGTGGTTTTACTCATTTATATAAACAGTTTATTAATTTAGCATTACAGTGATGGGGAAATGTGTCCTGGGTTCAGTTATAATGCAGGTTTCAGCTTAAATTACTATTTATTATTTTATTTATTTTTACTTTTACTGTTTATGTATTTTTCTTTTATTACATTTTTTTCATTTTATCATTTTTTTTCTCTTAATGAACTATGTTATTTCTTTGAATGGCTTTGGCTATTTTTAACGACTCTGTAAAGCACTTTGAATTGCTCCTGTATGAAAGGTGCTCCATAAACTTGCCTTGTCTTAATGTGTGTGCAGTATCCATGTTCTCCTGATGTCTGTGAGTTTTTTTTCTAGATTTTAAAAACACAGCAGTATAAAAATTAAAGCTACTAAACTCCACAGTTTAATAAATGTATTTGTCTGTAAATCTTCCCTGTGATTGACAGATAAGCATCCAAAGTGTCTCCTTACATCTCACACTTTGATTTCTTTATCAGGCGTCAGCAGGTGGTCACTGTACAGTTATTAAAATGGAGCATTTTTCAGTAAAATGTGTAGTAAATGTGGTTCTTATTTAACAGAAGCTTTGTGGTTATTCACTATGATTTTTTTGTACTTGATTTCTTTTGTCTGAGCTCATGGAGCACAGACTACTCATCCTCCTGTTTTCCACAGGTTGTGTGTGTTTCTCTGTGTGTGTGTGTCTTGAGAGCCAATAAGGATTTGTAATAAAGTTTGTCACTATAGGTTTGTTTGCATTAGTGTGAATCTGAGTAAGAATGAAATGTGTAATGTGTGTGTTAGAACTTTTGTATAAATAATTTTGTGTGTGTGTGTGTAAGTGAGACACAGAAAGAGAGAGACTTAGACAGCAAAAAGGAGAGGGAAAGACAGTGAAAGAAAGAGTTTACAATACGTAGAATGCTTTTGAACAAAATACTGTATTTACAAAAAAATAATAATAATTTCAGCAGACTTGAAATTTGAACCCTCAATCTTCACATTAATGTGGGACAATGAGCATGGCCCCTTAACCCACATTGCTCCAGGGAGTTGTGTCATCCTGTACGCTGACCCCAATTTTTAAGTAGGGATAGGGGTAATTTGCATTAGATAAAAGTGTCTGCCTAATGACCGAACATCTAACGTCTCTCTGTTCCACTCTTCCCGTCTTTCTTTCTGTCTCTTATCAAAATTTTCATCATTTTTGTCCAGACAATCACACACAGACACAGCATACTTAATGACTTTTTTTGGCTTCTCAGGATTCTTTCCTCTTGTTTTGTCCAATATCCGCAAGTACCATCTGATGCAGGAGGTAAAATCCTGGATGGATGCTTTAGTTTACTGTCGAGCCAATTACACAGACCTGGCAACCATCAATACAGCAGCAGAAATACTCCAACTCCAGACACTAGCTCAGAACCAGCAGCTCAGTTCCTTTGCCTGGATCGGACTGACCTGGGACTGGCGCTGGTCCCTGATCAATGACCCACTCGGAAGTTTTAGGCCGTGGAGTTCAGGAGAACCTCGTCCTTTGGATACGACACCAGAATGTGCAATCATATCTAACAGTGTTTGGGTTGATTATTCCTGTTCTAACACTTATCCCTTTATCTGCAATGATGGTAAGAAAAGTTTATATTCTTAATTCCAGTATTTATCAAATCACCATTTCAGTGCCACGTCCTCCACTAATCAATACTAATCATGAGATAATTAAGGGGTAAAGGATCTAGACTTGAAACACACCAACTTAACAAAGTTTAAACTCTAAGGTCTGCACCTAAAAAAAGAATTAAAAAAATAACATAAATAAATGTGTTTTCAATGTACTTGAAATGATTGACATCGTTAAAAAAAATAGGTCGGTTTGTTAGAAACCACTCTCCTACCAGCTGTGATTATTCATGTTAGAGAGAAAAAGTAAGCCATCCTCGAGAGCTTAGATGTTGGGTTAAACAATTGAATGAATTTGAATACTGTGGAGGCTGATGATATAGAATTTTATGATTATTGATAAAAATTTGTAGTTAATGTCAGTGTCACAAGACAGAACTTCTATGACTAAACTTGCTGCTTCTAATTAAAATTCTAGCTGCAGCATTTTAAAGTTTATGGAACGATTTGTTAGAAGATCCTGTCAGAAATGAATTACAATAATCTAACCTTGTGTCTAACCTGAATATGTTTCGCTGCATCTTTGAAAAACAGAATATTTCTTAACTTAAATCAAATTAATATTGCTTATGTGCTTTGTAAAGGAGAGATCTGTATTAATAATAAAACCTAGCACATTTACAGATGAACTGAGTCTGATTAAGGAGGCGTCAAGGTCTAATACAGTAGTCGAAGCTTTGTTTGTTTTGTTCTTGGATCCAACTACAAATTCCCCAGCTTTATCAGAATTTAGGTTTGATTTAAATGTGTTTGGGGCAGCACGATGGCTTAGTGAATAGCCCGTTCCCCTCTCAACACTGGGGGTTCCCGGTTCAAATCACGAATTGGGTGGAGTTCCATGTTCTCCCTGTGTCTGCGTGTGTTTCCTCCAGGTTCTCCGGTTTCCTCCCACAGTCGAAAAAAAAAACATGGATCCAAGGTAAATTAAATGCTTTAAATTGCCCCATATAAAATGCTTCATGTGGCTGTGTGAGTGAGTTTGCCCAGCGCAAACTCTGCTCGGCGTCCCACGTTCTTCCCTTGATGGGCATTGGGAACCCCATCGTGTCCCTAGTAGAGGATTAAGTGGAAGATAATGAATGAATAAATAAATGAAATGTGTATGTTCTGTATAAAAGTAACTTTTTGTTCCAAGTTTATAAATAATTAGGGCAAACAGTAATGATTCTAATACTAACCTCCTGTGAAACGTCATAATTTAATGCCAACATTGTTATGAGGGGTGGGAGGGTCTTTGCAGGTAATAAATTATCTTTTTATCATACTTATAAAGACTAATTATACAGTACCTTAGAAAAGTATTCGGCCCCCTTGAATTTTTCAGCCTTTTGACACATTTCAAGCTTCAAACAAAGATATGAAATTGTATTTTTTTTTGTAAAGAATCAACAAGTGGGACACAATCGTGAATTGCAATGAAATTTATTAATATTTTAAACTTTTTTAAATAAAAAACTGTGTGGGGTGTCAATATTATTTGCCCCCCTTTACCTTAAGTGCACCAAACTCACTCCAGATGTTCAGCAGGGATCTCTGAATGATCCAATGTTCCAATGATCCTAATGACTGATAATGATAAATAGAATCCACCTGTGTGTAATCAAGTCTCCGTAGAAATGTAGATGCTCTGTGATAGTCTCAAACTTCTGTTTAAAGCGCAGAGAGGAAGCATCATGAAGACCAAGGAACACACCAGGCATGTCCAAGATACTGTTGTAGAAAAAGATTTCCCAAGCTTTGAACATCTCAAGGAGCAAGCGATCATATTAAAATGGAAGGAGTATCAGACCACTGCAAATCTACCAAGACCGGGCCGTCCCTCTAAACCGTCAGCTCAAACAAGAAGAAGACTGATCAGAGATGCAGCCAAGAGGCCCATGATCACTCTGGCTGAACTGCAGAGATCTACAGCTGAGGTGGGAGACTCTGTCCATAGGACAACAATTACTCGTACACTGCACAAATGTGGCCTTAGATGCAAGAAGAAAGCCATTTCTCAAACATATCTATAAAAGGTCTCGTTTAAAGTTTGCCACAAGCCAAACATGTGAAAGAAGGAGCTCTGGCCATACAAATCTAAAATCAAAATATTATGTTTGGCATAAAAACAAAACAGTTCATTACCCTGAACACACCACGCCCACTGTCACACATGGTGGTAGCATATTTAAAAGGTGGAGCCTGAAATGTCGCAAAAGGTTAAAAAGTTCAAGGGGGCCGAATACTTTTGCAAGGCACTATATATATATATAGGGCGGCACAGAGGCTTAGTCGCCCCTCTCAGCGCTGGGGATTCACGATCTGGGTGGAGTTTCATGTTCTCCCCATGTCCGCGTGGGTTATATATAAATATACAGTATATAAAATGCTAGTTATTTTTGTCCACAGGCAAAGCATCTGTTTTCAACCAGTACATCCTTAATAATATATCTAAGACGTGGTATGAGGCTCAGAGCTACTGCAGGCAGTATCACACAGACCTGGCCAGCGTGCCCAATATTACAGTAAACACAGCTCAAACAAAGACCGGAGGAGCTTGGATCGGTCTAATCAGAGACGTCAAAATGTGGTCAGATCAGCCAGGATTTGATTTCAGATGGGGAATTGACCAACCTGCTAATGACCAGAGTGGAAACTGTGGTGTTTTTTTTAACGGTCAAATCTCTGCTATTAGATGTGCAAAAAATTACCCGTTCTTCTGCTACTCAGGTGCACTGTTTAATCTCATCTCTATTATAGTGTTCAGATTTAATGTTGGGTCTCTAATTATTCAAGTTTATGTGCAGAGATAACAGGACAGCAGCAGATCCTCAGGTTCAAGGTGAAATCAGATCAAAACCTAAACAACCCTGCAGTAGAGGAAGCACTTTTGGAAAAGGTGAGTTTTTATTTGAAGGTTCTGCTTTAACTGTCCAGTTTCTCCTTATCCAAACAAGATCTTAAGTTTTTGACACACAGGTTACAGTATAATCATCATAACCTTTAGAGATCACTTTACTGTTGTAAACATCTAAACACATTTTTCTCCTGCATCTTAATTATGTTATTAAATGTTTTTGTTGTTTTTCAGATTCAGCAGAAACTGAATGAGCTGTCAATGGCAAACATCACAGTGAACTTTAGGATGTCAACTAATGGACAGGAGCTTTACAAACTGGAGAATAATCCTCCTGTACCCTAAAGTGACCAATGTTAGAGCACTGAGAGTTTTCTTAGATCAGAGTTGCTATAAAGTTTACATTAAGAGTTAATTTACTGTTTATTATAAGTCACTTTTTTATGGTTTGCAATTTAACAACAAGAGAATGTTCTAAATATATTAAAATGTAACGTGACACCAAGGCTCTGTCCAAAAAGGTTTACACACTGTTAAACATGTTATATTAGTAGTGGTAAAGTAATAGTAATAATGCAACCTTTTTAAACACTCAGTAACTACAGTGTGTAAAAATCCCTATAGCAATAAAAAAATCATACCACATTCAAAATCACAGAGTTCATGTTTTCTCTAGTTTAATGTTAAATTTGCCTAAATTATTTTACACATCACTGCATGATTGATTATTAAATAACTGAATAAGCAGGAGGCGGCACAGTGGCTTAGTGGATAACATGTTTGCCTGTCAGCACTGAAAATTTCCGGTTTGAATCCCAATCTGGGTGGAGTTTTCATGTTCTCCAAGTGTCCGCATGGGTTTCCTCCAAGTACTCCGGTTTTCTAACACAGTCCAAAAGCATGGAGGTAAATTAAATGCTTTTAATTGCCTCATATAATGTGTGGCTGTGTGAGTGAGTGTGTGCCCAGCAACAGACTGGCCCCCTGTCCTGGGTGTATCTGCCCAGCGCCAAGACATTCTCCTTTGGATGGGCATGGGGAACCCCCCCGCAACCCTTGTGGAGGATTAAGCGGCAGATTAAATAGGTGATGGCATTGTGATTATTACTATAAAAAAAACAGACACTACAGAAGCTTCTGGGAGTCAAAAAACTTTTAACTAACTATACTAACTAATTACATAACTACAAACCTCTTTAGGTCATTAATCATTCATTCATTCATTATGTTCCACTCAATCCTTTACGATGGTCGCGGTAGGGTTCCCCATGCCAATCCAGGGAAGAACATCTTGGCGCTGGGCAGATACACCCACGACAGGGTGCCAATCCATCACTGGGCACACAATCACTCACTTGCAGGAGTATTCATCCCCCTTGAACTTTTCAACATTTTGCCACATTTTAGGCTTCAAACATAAAGAAGATATAATGTTTTTTTGTTGTTGTTGTAAAGAATCAACAACAAGTAGAGCACAATCTTGAAGTGGAATAAAATGTATTGGCTATTTAAAACCTTTTTTAGAAATAAAAAACTGAAAATGGGGCGTGCAATATTATTCGGCACCTTTATTTCAGAGCAGCAAACTCACTCCAGATGTTCAGTGAGGATCTCTGAATGATCCAATGTTGACCTAAATGATTGATAATGACAAATAGAATCCACCTGTGTGTAATCAAGTCTCCGTAGAAATGCACCTGCTCTGTGATAGTTTGCTCAAGGTTCTGTTTAAAATGTAGAGAGCATCATGAAGACCAAGGAACACACCCAGCAGGTCCGAGATACTGTTGTAGAGAAGTTTAAAGCTGGATCTGGATACAAAAAGATTTCCCAAGCTTTAAGCAGCTCATGGAGCAAGCAACCATATTGGAATGGGAGTAGTATTAGACCACAGCAAATCTACCAAGACCCGGCCGTCCCGCTAAACCTTTAGATCAAACAAGGAGAAGACTGATCAAAAATGCAGCCAAGAAGCCCGTGATCACTCTGGACGAACTGCAAAAACCTAGGGGGGAGACTCTGTCCATAGGACAACAATCAGTCGTACACTGCACAAATCTTGCCTTAATGAAAGTGTGGAGATATCCATAAAAAGTCTCATTTAAAGTTTGTCACAAGTCACCTGGGAGACACACCAAACATGTGGAAGGTGCTCTGGTAGAACTTCAAAATCAAACATTTTGGCCACAATGCAAAACGTTACGTTTGGCGTGAAAGCAACACAGCTCATTATCCTGAACACACCATCCCCACTGTCAAACATGGTAGTGGCAGCATTATGGATTGGGCCTGCTTTTTTTAAGCAGGGGCAGGGAAGGTGGTTAAAATTGATGAGAAGATGGATGGAACCAAATACAGGACGATTTTGGAAGAAAACCTGTTGGAGTCTGCAAAAGACCTGAGACTGGACGGAGATTTATCTACCAAAAAGACAATGATCCAAAATTAAAAGCAAAATCTACAATGGAATGGTTCACAAATAAACGTATCCAGGTGTTAGAATGGCCAAGTCAAAGTCCAGACCTGAATCCAATCGATAATCTGTGGAAAGAGCTGAAAACTGCTGTTCAGAAACGCTCTCCATTCAACCTCACTGAACTCAAACGGTTTGGCAGAATGGGCAAAAATTTCAGTCTCTCGATGTGCAAAACTGATAGAGACATACCCCAAGCAACTTGCAGCTGTAATCGCAGCCAAAGGTGGCGCTAAAAAGTATTGAGGCAAGGGGCCGAATAATATTGCATGCCCCACTTTTCAGTTTTTAATTTCTAAAAAAAGTTTAAAATATCCAAAAAAAAATTGTTCCACTTCACAATAATGTCCCACTTGATGTGGATTATTTACACACAAAAAAAAATAAATTTTATATCTTTATGTTTGAAGCCTGAAATGTGGCACACATACATTTGCGCACGCATGCATGCACACACACACACACACTCGCATACACTCACACGCAAACACACCCACACACACATATCCACTTATTAAAGACTATAAAAGAATGTTAACAATTTAGCAGTTTTGTTTAATAAAGCAGAATTTGAGGGTGTCTTTTTCTCATCTCTCTCCTGCTTTCACTTGGCCGCAGTTGCGGTCCTGGAACATGCGCCTCAGGAACGTCTCCTTCGGACCCTTGGGGCATGCGGTGGCCTGAATATACTTCTGTTTGCATGTGTAAAGTTAAAATAAATCCTTTCTTTTATTTTAATTTGCTTTATTTGAAATTTTTCTAATTGAAGGTGATACTGCACATTCAGTGAAAGATCAGAAATGATTCACCTCTTTAAATAAAATGTACAGCCACCTTTAATCTCAGCCTCATGCTGCAGAAGGGTGATGGAGAGGCCACGTTTCCTCCATAAGATTTACTTTAAGGGGCTGAAAACTGATGTGTGTGTTTGTTCATGGCCTTGAAAGCTGGATAAATAGTTCGGAGACACACTCACACACACACACTCACACACGCACACGCACACACGCATGGAGGCTGACGGAAGGCAGGTACACTGTTTAACCGCAACAGGTAAACTTTGAAGCGCCACATGCTCGTGAGGTTTACGCTACGTAAACCGTCCACTTCCTCCTCGATGAGCATAACATAAACGCAGCGCTGTAAACACGCCAGTGAGCTGGTACTTCGGAGCCCAGCTGGGGCCGCCGGCACTGTGGTGAGCAGTCGGGAGAAGCCGTGATACTTAGATGCTACAGCAGGGCTGAACAGAACCCTTCAAAATATTATTTTACTCACAGAGGTGTCAGTTACGCATGTTCTAGAGTTTTATTTGGCAGTGCAGAGCACTGATTTCTACCTGGAACCTGCCTGTAGACCAGAGAACTTAATATAGATCTGTATATGACGGCTTCTCCGGGTTCTCTGGTTTCCTCTAACATTCCAGAAACATGGATCCAAGGTTAATTTACTGCTCTAAATTGCCTCTATTTAATCTGTCTGCATTTTTATGTGCGTGCCCGGGTGTGTGTGTGTGTGTGTGTGTGTGTGTGTGCGTGCGCGGGTGTGTGTGTGTGTGTGTGTGTGTGTGTGTGTGTGTGTGTGTGTGTGTGTTCTTGTTGGTTTGTGGGTTAGAGTGGGCTTGTTTCTTTATGTGTGTGTATGAGGGAGTGTGTACATGTGTGTATGCATATGTGTTGTTATTGGTTCATTGGTTAAAGTGTGTTTGTACATGAGTATGTGTAATAGGGTGTATGTGTATGTAAACAGGTGTGTGTGTGTGTGTGTGTGTACATGCTTGAGGTTGTGCCCAAAAATAGATTAGCATCCTGCCCTGGGTGTATCTGCCCAGCAATTCGAAATTCCCCCTCCCCTGGATGGACATGGGAGAACCCCTCATGGGGAACTCCCTCCTTTATACCACAGATCTAATGTACAGGTACGGGGTGAAGGGAAATTGGTATGGGGTAGCTCATTATTTAGATTATTTGGCCTATTAAACCAAAGTTGGGGGTTTAAATCAAGAGTCCAGCAAAGTAACCAATGTGGGCCCTTAAGCAAGGCCCTAAACCCTCACTGATGCAGGAGTGCTGGATCCTGGCTGTCCCTGTGCAGGTTCAAGTTGGGATACCCATGAGTCATTTTGTATAATGTAATGACGCAAAACTAAATCATCAGAACATTAAGAAATCCTCTCTGAGTGCCTTCTGGTCACTGCAAGCTGAAACTACCTCTGCTGTTTGACCTCTGTCCACTATTTTGACATTTCGAAGATGAATGTTTTTCTCTTGCGCTCGCACATTTGTTAAGCCCCACTACCCCGTGACTCCTCTGAGGCACACGGGAATGGCAACAGATTGTACGAGCTTTCCTGTGCATTGTGTTAAAGGCCTTGACTTGGACTTTGATGCTACCAGGTCGGACCTGAAAGAGGAACGGGGGAGAACGGCAGAGACAGAAGAGAGGCTCGAGCGAGAGAGTTATAGTGGAGGTAGGACTTTAGACAGGATGATGTGGCGCGGCAGAAATAATGACTGATTGAAAAAGTGAAGCAACAAGCACACTGTGACCTTGAGCACTTCAACCTGGATAGAAACTTGACTTATTGTAAGAAACACAGTGAACTGCTTACAACAGCAACCTTGACTGGGATTCCAGATGTATTTCATCACACAGTGGGTTTTATAAACTGCACCGCCCAATCTGAGGACAGCTAGTTACCTAAGTCAGAACAGCGGTTTCCTTTGCTAATCCGTGCGCAAACAATCGGTGAAATCTGAAATCCATAAAAACTATTTCAATTTAAATGAATGTAAATCCAGTTAATTCATTTTAAAGACTCCAAAATACATTAAAACACATTTTATAGCGATCAAATGTAGTGTTTAATACTGAAAACAGAACAAAGAAAATATCTATACAGTATTTTGTATTTTTTTACAAGTGGGGGAGCTCAGTGGTTAAGGTGTTGGGCTATCAATCTGATAGTTGGGGTTTCAAACCCCAGATCCACTGAAGTTAACAATGTGGCTACTTGAGAAAGGCCCTTAACCTTAATTGCTCCAGGGCTAATGAAGCAAACCCTGTGCTTGCGTTTTAGTTGCTTTTGATAAAAGTGTCCACTAAATGTAAATGCAAATGTAAAATGAATATTAAAGACTAATATAAATAGTGAATAAACTTTTAACATTTAACAGAACGGTATTCACATTTCTAACTATTTTTGATCCAAATGAATAAAATCTTTTCGAACTATTCAATCTTGATTTTGTAAGCGCATTTTGAAAAACAATGAAACTTATTGTCCACAGCGACATTCTATACATGTGGCCCTTTTTCCCTTTGATTCAAATTTCTAAAGTGAACTCCAACTTGTTCATTGCACTCTAGTGATGAATGTCGCCTGTTGATTCCAACTCATGAAAGCACTAATTCTCACTCTCCTAAATGGTGGAACCATCATCCCAACACTCTCCGTAAGGTTAAATCACTCAGTATTTTTAAGAACCTTCTTAAAACACATCTTCTCCATAGGCACTTGCTATAAAAAAAGGCATATAATGCTCAGGTTTGAGGATACTAGTGTGTAGCTGGTTTCTCCTTAACTACTGACTTCTGTTGTTCTCTTCTTTGTAAGTCACTTTGGATAAAAGCGTCTGCTAAATGACTAAATGTAAATGCGCCCCCCCCCCCCCACCATTATTTC
>JAOUQT010340455.1:0-12890 GCA_025769995.1 Xyliphius kryptos | reverse complement strand
TCATCATCATATATCCATAATATATATATATATATATATATATACACACACATTAGGGACCATCCAGAGGAGAAGGTTCAGAGTGCAGATTCATCGTTGGGCACATAAATGGGGGCAAAACCTGAGGACCAGAGGAAACCCACACAGACACCAGAAAGCATGGAAACTTCACCCAGACTTGAATCTGGATCCCCAGTGCTGAAAGTTGAACATGCTAACCATTCCTCTCTAAACAGTATATATATTTGAATATACCTGTGTTGTATTATATGTGTATGGTTCCAGATATTTATCTCACTACCCCTGTCACTATGCACTTGGGCATTTTATGTATGACCAAACCCAGATTTTTATTATTTATTGGCACAGCAATTATTTTACTGCTGCGGTGTCCAAAACAGCTGTACTTTACCCCAATCCAGATATTTGCCCAAAAAATGGTTTTCTGCAATGTAGCTTTAAAAATCTCAAGCGTCAGATCAGATTTTTTACTCCAACTTCTGGACAATACATTGTAAAGACAAATTCAAATTGAATAAAACTGTCAGACACCATGGTCAACAAAACATCTGTGGCTCCAACAAGGTGGTTTTCACTGCACACTGTCATCCTGCGCTGGTAGGAATAACAAAGACGCCACCGCCGATATACTTTTCTCTTCCGACATTGAAAGGCTAGATTTGCACACATGGGGGGGAAAAAAAGGTCTGCCTCCTATTCTGGCAATATACTAAGTCCTGTTCACAGGCCAGCTGCTAAAAAGGTCACCGAGTGATATTTCGATTTCATAGAAAGGGCTTCCTTTTGATCACAGACAGCCTTATCATTTCCCTGCTCGGATTAGCAGAGAGGAAAACTTCATTTCGATTTTCCAAGGTTTTAACAGGTATCATGCTGGCACTCAGGCATAGTTTGTCAGAAGGACCGTAAATGTTATCTGCCCCGGCGATTCGCGGTGTGAATCCAACACAAAGGAACAAAAGCTGCACCAAATGCTCTGGGAGGGGACTTTTAATTCACATATCAAAACTTATGCACAACACAGTAAAAGCACTATCACCGGTAGCTGAAATACAATCAGCTTGCTGACTGGAACTACATTTAACACTTGCATGGTGTGATGATTTTTTTTTTTAAGGCAAAGTAATGGCGCTTTGACATCAAAGAACCAGGCTGTTCAGATCATCGGCCGATTGGAACATTTTTCATACAGTGTGTACAGATGCCAGTTGTAACGCTTGAATATTAACAGCTCAAGACCCACTATGCAGGTTTAATGGTGTGGTCATGGTGTTGGGCTTTTAATCTGAAGATTGAGAGGTCACTAAAAGTTATGGGTCCTCGTTGCTCCTGGGGTGCTGCATCATGGCTGAATCTGTATTCTGAAGCCAACCATCAAGTTGGGATACTTATAAGTCACTTTGGATGAAAGATTCTGCAAAATAACCCAATGCCTGTAGTGTAAAGTGGCCTTATCGTCCCTAATTGCATGAATGAAAGGTGACAGCTAATTCTGGAAATAATTTGGCTTGATAAACACAAGGCAATAATCTGTTATTGGCAATAATCTTGCAGATCATAATCAATTTAAGGGCCAGAAAATGTTTCAAATGCCAAATCTGTCCTGCATAATGATTACACTGTGCATTATTCCAGGCCACACTGTCGCACGGTTAGTGGCTGGATGCTGCCCGGTCTAATCGACCGTCATTATAAACGTTGCCCTGGTTAAATGGAGATTAAACGAGCAAGGCACCATGAGATTTTGAGAGCACAAGCATCTGCAAACGTTCAGCAAGTTCCGCAAACAGACATTTTTGTCTAAGAGGGTTTACAGAGTACATCACACCGGCACGTCAGGACAGAGCTCGGATATCAGACACAGAGCGGTACTCCGCTCAGCATGTGACTTCCTTTTAAAAGCACTTTTACAACATGACAGTGCACTGGACCAGCACTGGAAGGTTAACACACATGCAGAATCACAGAAGGCAGAGTGAGATCAGCTCGAGAGATGCGCCGCTTTCCCGCTGGCTGGGTTTGCGGCAATATCTCAGATGAAAGCGGAAAACAATGCACTTTGCTTCTACACGATGAAAAGCCTTAGGGTCGCCTGCAGAGCTGTCTTTTAAGAGGAAATTCAAGAGGATTTTCCTTCTAACTCTCGGCACATTGTCTTTCAACAATGCAGAAGAAAAGCTCAAGGCCTCGATCAACACGGAAGAAGAAACACTGTAACGATACTGGGGCACTTCAGCTAGACAACTGGCTACGAGGAAATATTCTAACACAACACGGGGCGGACCGACTACAGACGCACATTCGGACCACACGCTTCACGATAATTCGGGGTAACGAGGATGCTCCTCAGCCTGTCGCAGTGTCTTGAGGTCCACGCTTTGGGCGCAGTGAGAGGACGCTATTGGATGAAAGGCATTCGCTCCTTGTTCTCATTGTCACCTTCATGCTCCTCCTCTTCCTCACCTGCCTCGCTGGTCTCGGTGCTGTCGCTAGCCATCTGTGGTGCAAGCAGGAAAAAATAACTTTACAACTTGCTTGGCTTTACACAGTACCAGTCAAAAGTTTGGACACGCACCCTTTTTGCTCCACTTATTGTCCATGTTCTCAGTTCCACTTACTGTAAAGATGGACTTTGTAGTTCTGTGTTTACAGATTGTAGTCCATCTGTTTGTGGACTATAGTACTTACTGTGTACTATGTTCTAATGGTCAGGACCCCAATAGTACCACCACAGAGCAGGTATTATTTGGTTGGTGCATTATTCCCGTCCCAGCAGTGCTTTTCGCACTGAAGCACAGTCGTATGGAACAGTGGGTCTTCCCCAAACTGTTACTCTGAAGTAAAATAATCCAGTTGTCCAATGCATGGCCAGATGTTTGAAATATATTTAAACATATTTATAAAACATAAAATACTTGCTTCGAATATAAAGACCTTAGTAAGAGTTAGTTTTTGTCAGTGTAAAGGCTTGTAAACTGCAATATCAATGTTTTAATGACTAACTCTCGAGTTTATTGCACCGTAATCACCTTAAGGTGCCACATTGCCACTTCCTGCTTAATTAAAGCTCGCAAACACAGGCACACGGTGTGACTTCCATGTAAAGTACTTACTAAAGGGGTGGGAGACTTTTCTACATCCAGAATCAGCTTTCCTATGTTGCCTCGGTCATGGATCCTCTGCATGGCCTCCTTCACCTGCAGATACGACACGTACAGTATTATAACCATCAGTCAAAACTGCATGCTGGGAAACACCATAAACAGGTCACAAGCCAATCACATTGGCACACATACAAACACGGACACAACTAGGAGCAGTTTTTGTCCCGAAGCTAAAATTCCTGGAGAAAACCCACTGGTGAGAACATGCAAACTCCACAAACTCCAGTTAGTAATCTATTTTACTTACTGTACTTCACATAGAGGAATTTGTCCTTCACATTTAACTCATCCGTGCAGTGAAACACACATATATACACACACACACACTAAGTGAAGTGGAGCGGTGGGCAGCTCCACGCAGGTGGAGGTACCTGGGGAGCAACTGGGGTACGGTGTCTTGCCCAAGGGCACTTCAGCCATAGTACTTGGTGGGAATGAGAATTAAAACGGGGACATTCATGAATGCTCCTAGTTCTATTTTTCTACTATATCAGAGGTGTCCAAAGATTTTGAGGGCCAAATAGATGCCCAGGGCCAATAGTTCCTTCTGACATTTTATCACAAGTTAATAAGGCACGAGAGGGCGTGCATTATTGTGAATAAGCCACGAGAAAAAGGTGTTATTAGGCTAGACGCACAAGCGGAATACAGTTACAGCTCTTTCAGTGGTTCATTCACAATAATGCACAACCTCAAGTGCCTTATTGCTTTTATAAAATGGTTACCAACACACTATAATAGGAAAATAAAAAAGGTTTGATTCATGAATGTGTTGACTGAAAGCAAAATCGCTAATAAACTCCCCTTCCGTGATATAATCCAGTCGGTTTTTAAAAGGAACCCTGACTGCAAGCAAAAGTTTTCTGGTTTCTTTAACAAACACTGCCATCTAGTGGCCAAATCACAGAACGCAGTTCATGAAAAACCGGGGAAATAATATACTGTAGTTTATATCACGCATTTATACGAATGTAAAACAGTCAGAGGTGTGGGTTATTGTAAATAATGTCACAACTAAACAAGTGGCTCAGCCAATCAGATTTTAGGATCGGAACTACCCCTTTTTACAAATGAAAACACTTTCATTTCACACTCAGCTTTTTTTTTTTCAAATTCCAGTGTAACTGAATATTCAGTAAGTGAACAATGCTAAACACAATTCTTTCATTTCTGGAGAGTCAGATAACATTAAACAAACTGTATAGAATACCTTACATTAAAAAATTCAAATAATGTTTGTTGTCAACTCAAAATAATCACCAGGCTCAGATGTAAAAAAATAATATCTTTACAAGTCAGGAAATCTTAAAAAGGGTAACAATAGATTTCTAAGTAAGATAAATCTTGTTGTTTTTAGAATTTGAATAAATCTCAACACAAGAAATTTACTTACTATATTGGCAGATCATTTTACTTGATTCATGTACATTTTTTCTTGATTTGTGTTTATTTTTCTCACTTTTTGCATAGATTTTTTAGATGCTTTATCGCAGGCTAATGATAAATAATCAAACGTCACTTATCTGCCTTCAAATATCTGATGATACATCCTCAATTCTTAAAGGCAGACAGATAGTATTGAAATGGTGGTAAAAGGCGGAATTACATTCATTTTATTTATTTTTTCTGATGAGCCATAAATAACATATTATAAAACTGGGCCATTTGGGACAAATCACGGAGTGGACTATATAGATGCACTTTGTAGTTAAACATTACAGACTACATCCTGTATCCTTAGATAGTGAATGATTCTATGCACTGCAGTGGCACTGATGTGCTGGTGGTGGTGTATTAGTGTGTAATGTGCCTGCAGGATTGAGTCATACAGAGCGATGGCTGGAGTTTTTAAATAGTAAGAGCCAGAATGAGATGCCAGTGCATGTATAATACAGCATATGGATTTGGTTTTTACCAAAACACTGAGTCATATTTGCTTTTGACAGAGAAGTCGTTTCCATGCTTGTTCTGGAAATACAAGTGACGCATTACTCAACTCGGAATCTATCATTAAAACTTGAAAGCTTAGCCATTTAATCATTAAAACAACACTTAGGGGACATTTCTGCTCTCTGCTCTCGCTGGTTGACATCAACCTGCATGTTAATGCATAAATAAAAAGATTATCCTTCTGCAAATAGGCATCTAATTTAAAATGCAAATCTGACTCTTTGTACTGTGAACCCTTACGGTCGGGTCTTGACCCCAGCTGCACCATTGTCTGATCAGGCGAGCCACCGGACGGTGTGCCAAGCTTTTGAGCCGTTTGATTGGGTGACAGCAGGCAGATATTCTACATGCATCACTGCAGCATAATGTTGTTCAAACTGCACTGGCAATGTTTACGAGCTCTGAAGTAAAAATAATAATAATAATATACTGTGACTGTGGGATGTATTTGGATGCCTGACAGGTACATCCTGTTCCCACGTTTCCACAGAATTTGCATCCGCCTTCCAGTAACTGCTTTTTGTTGTTTTTATTATTTATTAAGAAACAAAGTGACAACAGATTTAAGTTGCTATCTTCACAAGGTAAGCGTCTACCAAATTGCGCACTTATCACAGATCAATCACATGGTATACAAGGGGGCAAATTTTGGCATTGTACCCCATCCTCACACCCAAGATAAGTACCTTGTAATAAGAAGGGTGTATGTATATATACATATAAAGAGAGAGAGAGAGAGGAAAAAAAGGAACTACAATAAGGTTCTGTAATAAGTAGATTTAATCTTTAAATTCATTCAATTTGAATTTTAAAAGTGGTCCTTGTCATCATCTGCATCCTTCTTTAATTACCCCCTGTTTCTACATGAGTGCCGTCTACCAGTGTTTGTATAATTGCTTCTCATAATTAACAATAATTAAGTCACTGCTGTAAACCATTAGCCAGTCAGACTATTGTGCTCTGAGCAGAAGTGGTGCATTTTGTCTCCGTGCACCTGCCGACAGCCGTTTTCTTTTCCCTTTCTTCAAAAAGCTGTTAAAACTCGTCGTGTGCCCTTCACTGTGGGCTTTCATTTTGTTATTACGACTTCGATTTCTTCTCTATGAAACATATAATTAAATTACAGCTTTATTGCTTCTCCCTCCGATTCCATTACAGGTCCTCCTGTCTTTAATTTGTCATAAAAGGAAGCTGTCGTGCGTAAAATAGATCAGCGACTTGACTATTAGGCCATTTAGAATTCAAACCACCTTCGGGTGTAGAGGCTGATGGGAATGTTCTCTGATAATTAGGACAGCTGTGGAATTGGAGATCATGGGGCGCAGCAGTGTTTTTATCGGCTCTGATAGCGGGTTTCCCTGATGTGGCGCCCTGGTGTGGTGCAGGTACTGCGATCGGTCACACGATTTTGTCATGTATGGCAGCCTGTCTGTACGTTCCTTACTACTCACGCTACATGCACTCGGTTCTGGAGCGCGGTGAAGTAAGGCAGGACATGTTGTGCTTGAGAAGTGTGGAGGGTGCTCGAACATAGCACCCTTTATCGGAGAAAGGTTCAGAGGAAACCCCAGGTCCACTGAAGTTACCAATGTGGGTCCTTGAGCAAGACCCTTAACTCTCATTGTTCCAGGGATTCTGTGTGGAACCCTGTGTTCTGACATCAACCAAGTTGGTACTTGTAAGCCGCTTTGGATAACAGCGTCTGCTAAATGACCAATTGTAATGCAAATGTAAACCCACACAGACATGGGAAGGACATGGAAACGCCACCTAGATTGAGATTCAAACCTGGAACCCTTCTCTTATGCCTCGAGCCAGAGGTTCCCGCGAGCCAAAAAACTATGTATGTAATGAATATTGTTGTGTATCAATCAAAAGAGCTGCATTTTCAATTCTCAGGTAAGTGATAAAGTTCTAGGCTTTTGGCTTCAGCCTGACTCGATGGCGTATGTTTTGTTCAGGCTTGATGGCCGTCTCTGCGTTCGTCCTGCCAGGTCACCAGACTGAGCCGTCAGAGCGGCTTCCAGGTTAGCATGGCAACACATACGGTTGCTAAAAGCACGATCACGTCGCTGCTGCTGCTGACGTGGAGCTGCACAGCGGGTGTCAGACAGCCTGATTCACGGGGTAATGAGAAATAAGACCCCGGAGCCGAAACAAATCAAGGCACATGTATGCATATGGAATCTTTCGGCTGGATGCATTGATGCAATCATGCAGGGAGACACATGTGAGGACAGGACTGCAGCAGAGATAAAAAAAAAAAAAAAAAACGTCAAGCAACAAATGTTCCTCTAATGCTCCTCATCACTGAGCTCAAGCACCATGGCTGAATTAGGGCTGAGGAGCCAGAGGGATCCTTATGTACTATTTGGCATTAAAACGTGCTTCTACATCTCGCACCACAGGGGTTAAAGAGTGCAGAAGCATCAGACTCCAGTAAGCCCTTCCATCACGGAGTCTACAAACACAGCGCACTTACACTACATGTTTCTATTTCTTAAATATGTACTATAATTCTCCCCTTTTCTCCCTCTCAATGAAAGAAAAAGACAGGGCTCTCTGAGGAGCGTGTCATTACAGGCAGGTTATTAGGTCTGCACATGTCACGCCTGCTGCGTAACGAGCGGATCTTTTCTAATCACCTAGCATGAGATTAAAATACATTCTTCTCCTCCCACACGAAAATGAAATGTGCTTTAATGTGCCATCATTACAGCGTGAAATTTAATATGAAATGTGTCTGTGGCTCTCGTACCGAAGAAATTCAATTTAGCTCGCGCGTGCATGTGGCGGAAGCAGCTTACAGCCTTTTAATAATCAGCCACTGCTTAAATTCCGAGAACTGAAGGCGAGAGTCAATTGTAGGGTCCTGAAGGATTTCAGGTCATCAAATGGGTATCGCCTGGGGTACGGTGCGGTGCGGCCATTGGTGAGCCATTATGGCTGGAGGGTAGCCAGTTCCCCCTGGTTGATTGGTTGTTAAAAGGAATTAGATGTGTGTGATGTTTGGAGCCATCCGCCAGCAGTGTAAACAGACAAAAGTCCAGATGAATTGGCCAATTTTCAAATTTAGGTTAAGAGTAATTGTGATTGTGATGCATCATGGGACATCAAAGTATCCTCACTGCTCCAGGAGTGCTGACCCCAACTATTAAGCAGGAATTAATGTAGAGGTTTAATGTCTGAACAGCAGTAATGTCTATGTTCTGAAGGGAACCATTACAAGTGATACAGCCAAGAGGCAATTTCATATCTCCAATATCTCCAGTTACTGGCATGTTACGGACAGATAAACGGCACGGTGGCTTAGTGGTTATCACATTCGCCTCTCAGCGCTGGGGATTTGTGGTTCGAATTCCGATCTGGATGCACTTTCCATGTTAATTCTCATGTCTGAGTGGGTTTTCTCCCACAGTCCAAAAACATGTATTTGAGGTAACTTGAATGCTCGAAATTGCCCCATATAGTGTGTTTGTGTGTGTAAGTGTGCCCAGAGATAGGGTGGTGTCCTGTCCAGAGCCCGAAACGTTCTCCTCTGGATTGGCATGGGTAACCCCACCGTGACCCTCATGAAGGATTAAGCGGAAAATAATGAATGAATGTTACGAACAGGATCTTGGTTGGATCAGGCTTCTGCATAACACCACCACAGCAACAGCAGTTTCTGGAAAGAACCTGGATTTCTGTTGGACTTCTGGCATTGCAGTTCTGCAGGATGGCCTCATTAAACTGATCTAGTTTTCCTAATTTTTGAAAATGAACACCTCACCATTACACAGTCTGTACATGGAATTCCTGTTGAAGAGTCCCCCACTGAGCCTCGGTGATGAGTTTTTTCTTGCCACTGTCCCTTCTGATGATGGAAAGTTCTGTAAAGATGCTGTATAAATAAATGAACTTTTATTTCAACTTGGCTCACCCCAACCAGAAATCAAATTTGGGACCTTCTCGCAGCAGCAGCTCTAAGCAATACGCCACCTCATTGACTGATTTACGTTGCAGATTGGGAGTGGCATAAAGGCATGGAGCTGTAGATGAAATTGACCAACCACACCATGTTCCAAATCACCAGGATCAGACTCGAATCCATTCAGATGTCCATTCAGGACAGTTGTCCCATATAAGATCTCAAACATTTGGATATTTTGATTACTATCCACCAAGACACTGCAAAAAACTCCATTCAGAATGCAAACACAGTGCTTAATGATGCCTGTACTCTCTTATAGCACACACTGCAGCAGGTCTTTTAAATACAAAGATATAATGGCAGAAGTAAAATTATATTAGGAAGTGTGCACTTCGGTAAATAGCCTGCAGTGCACAAGTCTCCAGTGACTGTAGAGATGCGCTGCGATATTAACTATGTGGCTGTGAAAAAACAGTGGAGACAGAGAGCAGGAACATTAAAAAACCCCAGAGTAAATATTAGCTTTCGGCATGGAGATGAAGAAAAGTCAAGGCTGGAGGAAGAAAAGCAGAACTGAGCGCACTTATTGATAACAGCCTGATCACAGAGGTTGTTTCCTAACCTGTTTACACAAACGTTAAAGATGTATTGTTCATGTAAAGATGACGAGCAGCAGAATGGAAGCAAGAACTAATGACACTGCCAGTTCCTCAGAACATGACTGATAGTTAGGCACAGCATGTACTGGGCTGTTAGCCTTAATCGAAAGTGATTGAAAGCCGGCTGGGTGCGTGGGCAGGAAACAACAGAACGGAATTTATAAGACAAGGAGATGCAACAGGGTCTGTAAGAGAGTCTGTCATTCCGAACCGAGCTGCTGGTGACAGGTCCTGATGGTGCTGCCTAACAGATGGAACTGGGGGCCGTCACTCTCTAAAAATAAGTGAGCTCACCTGAGTGCCAGTGGGATTCAGGATGACTATGAAGCATTTTTTCAAACCAAGGCTCTAGAGCTCAGCTACCTTACCTTTACCTTAAAATAGACAAAGGAGCAAAAAAAGGGCGTTTCCAAACTTTTGACTGAACCTCCCACATATAGACACACGTTACACAAACAACAAGATGGACGAAAGACATCTGCCTCCATCCAGTCTCCACTCCTCTTACCTCTTCAAGTGCCCACAGAGAATCCACCAAAGGTTTGATTTTCCTCTGGCTGTACAGAGACAGAAGTTTGTGGACAGCGTTCTTTACTCGGCTACAGCTGCCTTGCTTGAAGAGAAGGTTGAGCAGCGAGAATCCGGCCATGACCTTGTTCTCCTCATACAGTTTGATGGGGTTAACTTTCTCAACCTGCCACCACTACAGGCACATATACGGTATTTAACCACCGGGTAGCTTGATAACAAGAAAAGCTATTATTTCTTGTGTACTTACAGATTTGGCAAAGGTGAAAAAACTTTTCGTTTCGCCCGTCACCATACTGGATGAACCTGGAAGAGGTATTCATTTTATTAGAAATTTTGTGCTAATGTGCAAAATAACAATGTTCACAGATTCACAACGTACTAAGATGTTGGACTGTAAGAAAAAAATTAAAACTTCAAATGGAGAAATTACAGAAAAACCCTTGTTGGCTCCTGAGAATTCAACCTGAGATTAACTTGCTGTTAAACTCCACACTAAAGCACTAATCAGCGCGCCACCGTGCAGCCTAAAGGGAACAGCTTGTACTTTATAATAAATGACCACAGCCTAGGCCTCCACCCTAATCTCTCCTCCAAAAACCTGCTAAAAAAAGTTATACACAAGAGCAGGGAATTGAATTTTACATCAAAACTATATAAATGGTTTAACTCCCACCGTATAGAATGTAAGTGCCCAGAGGTTTTAGTAGACTTAGGCCCTTTCCCGTGTTCTCACCACACAGACAATCCAGAACGATATCGACTCCCTCTGGTGAGATCCTGTCGAAACACAAGAGCTAGTGAAACAGCAGAGTTAAGGAGACTTACAAAGTATGAACTACAATCTGTTATTGTAGAACTACAAGTGCAATCTGTACAGTAAGTGAAACTAAAGAAATAAAGTATTTAATTGATTATATGCCTTTAACAAATGGTGAGTATATACTGTACATAGAACGCTACCCATTATTATTATGGTCACAACAATGGACATCAATGCAGAAAAAGAGAAAAATCTAAGCTTTATTTTAAATGCCTCTTGGTGGGGAAAAAAATGCACATTAAGCAACAAATCTTTTGCATCAAATCCCATGTGCCACAATTATTGGCACACCTGGTGTTAGTACTTTGTACAGCCTCCTTTTGCCAACAAGACCCTTAATCTTCTCCTATAACTTTATAAGATGGAAGAATTCAGAAATATATATATTTATTTTTTGCACAACCTCTCTAAATCTAAGGTACTGGGACATCTATGCGCGCTCCTCTTCAGCTCGCCCCACAGGTTTTCTATTGGGTTGAGGTCTGGGGACTGAAATGCCAATAGGAGCTTGATTTTGTGCCTTGTCAGATTTTGAGTTGATTTGGCCACATGTTTAGGGTCAACGTCTTGCTGAAAGATCCAGTGATGACCCATCTTCAGCTTTTGGTCAGAAGCCACCAGGTTTCTGATAAAAAAATGTCCTGATATTTCAAAGAGTTCATGATCCAATGTACCCTTACAAGGTTCCCAGGTCCTTTGGAGGAGAAACAGGCCCACAGCATCACCAATCCTTCCCCCATACTTAACAGTGAGCATGGGATGTTTTACTGCATACTCATCCTTGGTGTTAGGCCAGACCCACTTAAAGTGTTTGTTGCCAAAAAGATTCTGGCAAAGTGTTTGGCAAACACCCGTTTACGCTTATGAGTATAACTCAGAAAAGGCTTTTTTCCTTGCATGCCTCCCAAACAGCTTGTTGGCATGGAGATAGCGCCTGATGGTTGTTAGGGAGACCTCGTAAACCCAAGATGTTACCATTTGCTTCAGTTCTTTTAAAGTGAGCATTGGAGAACTTTTTACTTCTATTACCATCCTTCTCACTGTGCGTGGTGGCCAGGTTCACTTGCGTCCTCTTCCAGGCCTGTTTGTCACAGTTCCAGATGTTTGGAACTGTTTGACGATTGCTCTGACTGTAGATAAGGGCATCTGCAGGCAAGCGATGTTCTTTAGCCATTGCCTGATTTATGAAGATCCACACACATCTGCCTCACTTGAATAGTGTGTTCTCTTGGCTTTCCCATGTTTAAGAGTGAGAACGCAAAAGAGGCCTGAGTGTAACGTCATGTTTATACCCCAGGGAAACAGGAAGTGATGAATTACTAATTAAAGGTTCCTAGATACTTTTATCCACTTTATAAACTACAGGTTGAAATGGGAGGGAGTGGAAGCTCAGTGGTTATGGTGTTGGGCTAGAAGTCTAAAGATTGTGGGTTCAAATCCCAGGTCTATCGAAGTTACCAATATGGGTCATTGAGAAAGACCCTCAACCCTCATTGCTCCAGGGACTCTGTATGTAACCCTGTATTCTGACCCCAAATATTAAGTGGGATACTTGTAAGTTGCTTTGGATAAAATGTTAAATGACCAAATTTCTGCTAAATGAACAAATACTGCAAATAAAAGTCATTTATTTCTTAGTCAAATATTTGTCTTTTTTTCACTTGAGTTGAAGGTTGCTTTAAGAAAAGAAATTCAGAGTGAGATTATGCGTCTGCATTTAAAAATTAATTTAATACATTTTAACTAGGGGTGTCAACTACTTGTGCGCCAATTGCTATATGCCAAGCGCAACACACCCTCCACTCTACCCATGTGTCAATCGCTAAAGAGAT
>JAOUQT010340433.1:0-12891 GCA_025769995.1 Xyliphius kryptos | reverse complement strand
CACGTGCCCGGAGTGGTGGGCAGCCTTTTATACGGCGCCCGGGGAGCAATTGGGGTTAGGTGCCTTGCTCAAGGGCATTCAGCCATAGTGCTTGGTGGGACTGGGAATCGAACCGGCGACCTTTAGGTTACAAGGCTGGTTCCCTAGCCGCAAGCCTACAACTGCCTCTATATATATATAGGTTTTGGTTTTTTTTTTTGTTTTTTTTAATGTGTGTATATACATGCACATACACTGTACATCTGTGTATACACACACGCACACAGTTTACTAGCTGACCTTTTTCTTTTTTTCATTGGCTGGTGAAATAAACAGCAGCTTTATTCTGCTCACTGCAGTGCAGCAGTGCTCCATCAGATGGGCTTTCTGCCCTGGACACTACACTGTGCCACTCCAGTTTCCATTTCCCATATTTTCTGAACATTCAGACTGCCCAATGCAAAACACCCGACATTTGCAATCTCAGTTTCACCGTCAGCTAATAAATAAAAAAGATTGGATACTATGCTCGTAAACACAAACACAGCCCCAGCTCTGTATTACAGAGGCAAGTGAATTTAAAAGTGCCTGGTTCATCTGGTCAATCAGATGATAGGAAATAAACTGAATAAGTCACACAAAATGATGAATGATACGTGATGAAAACATCTGGAAGAGTCAGTTCCAGAATAATAAGCCCCTGGTGCAGATGGGTTTGCTGCTACTTTACTTACCCTAACACTAAAAACGTTCAAGTACAATAAGGCAATAACACGAAAGGTTGTGCATTACTATAAATAAATCACAGAAAAAAAGGTGTTGGTCATGACGTGTGACAGAGTGACATTACGCCTCTTTTTCATGATTACTTCAAAATAATGCACAAATCCGAGAGGCTTATTGATTCTATAAGCATGGTTACAAATACACTATAATAAAAAAAACAGGGTTTGATTCAAAAACGTGTTAACTGAAAGCAAAATGTCTAATAATAGTATTCCGCCAAGTAATCTTAAAATCTTGTTATTAAAATGAACGCTGATCTCAGAGTAACGGGTTTCCAGTTTCTCAAAAAATCAAATATTGTCATCAAAACACAGTTTATATAAACATTGGGAAAGAAATGTATTGTACATCATGCATTTATATGAAGTCAGAGTGGATGTGGATTATTGTCAAACAGCTCAGCCAATCGGGACCAAAACTACCCATTTTATAATGATAAATAAAGTACTAGTAACTTTTTAGAGGTCAGTAAGTTATAATGGCTTTATGTAGTTTAACACTTAAAAAACATATTCAAGAGAAAGTTACATTAAAGCAATCAAGGTACGTGTAGGCGTGTTATTAACCGGTATTTCCATTAATGGTACATGACTTAAAATCATATATTGTGGATCACACATTTATACAAACGTGAAGTGGTAATAATGTTACGGTTGAACAACCTGCTCAGCCAATCGGATTTAAGAATGGGAAATTTATAATAGGTTACTTAGAAAATGCTTTTATTTAAATTGTCCCAACTTGATGGTCAACACACATGGTCATCCATAAAAGAGCACTCCTGAAGTAATAAGGGTTAAGGACCTTGATCCAGAAGCCACATTGGTAACTTTCGAACCCCCAACCTTTAGATTGATTGCCCTACTCTTAAATTAAACTACCACACCCTCAAATATCTCATACAATAATGTGTTACCTGCTAATCATTCACATGTTCAACTGAAGGAGGGTTTGCCAAGTTAAATGTTTAGTGTTTTTCACATCATCTGTTTACCTCTATTTTGTGGAGTACATCTGAGAGTTCCAAGGTCAGATTGTTGTTCTCACCACAAACAAATTACACCAGAACCTGTTTTGGACCAAACCGAGAACACCTCCTATCATGGGTCTCTGTGTGCTGTGTGTCTGGTCCACATCTGAATGTGATTACTGTATTCACATTGGACCAAACAAATTACACAGAGCATGAAAACAAGTTTAATTTGAGCAGACTAAACAGGGCATGTGTGAAAATGCCTAAAGAACAGCCATTAATGAACATAGCCACAAATTAGAAAATTACAAAAGGTAATAAACATTTTAATATAGTTTAAATAATAAATAAATGTGGCCATATTAGAAAATCGTTGACACTGACTGTTGACTACATGAAATAATAGAATACTTGTTTCATGGTTTTATATGCTCATTTGCAAGCAAGCTAACAACACAGCTAACCTCAGGCAGTGGAGCATAGTTCTGCATGAAATGAAGCAAAGTCAAATTTAGCTTTCGGTTAAAATACAGCTTAATGCAGCAATGACAGTCCAAAAACATAGATTCAAGATAAATTTTATACTTTATATTGCCCCATAATGTGTGTGTTTGTGTGTGCCCAGCGATAGATTGGTGTCCTGTCCTGGGTGTATCAGCCCAGCGCCCAAAACGTTCTCCCCTGAAAGTTTAAACAAATCTAACAGGACATTTTTACTTGTAAGCCATATTTTTTCTTGTTTTTTGGATATTTTTTCGATTTGTTTATTAACAAAGTTGTTTTGTAACAACTTATTGGAAGAGATTAAGTGTTGCCATGAAGCAAAATCCTTCTCCTCTTAGCAGGCTCCATTGTAAAAAGATCTATTAAATCTATCTAGCGAATTTGTATGGTAATACAGTCCAACAAAACCTGTTATCTTGTGATAACCGCTCATTTTTGAGCAACTGGAGAGGTGGCAGGATGGTCCTGTTGTTACACCTGACACAGGGGTCGTTATTCAATGTCAGATGTTGTTTTGCATTATAGTTTTGAACATCTTCACAAAATTTAAAATTTTAAATTAAAATTGTAAAAAAAAAAAATTAAAAAAAATTCTAGAATATCTGGGATTTTCAGTTCAACCCAATTATACAAAAATCTTCCATTTTTAAAAAAAAAATTTTTAAGTAATAATTTGTATTCCATCAATTTAATAAAACCAATTTAGTAACCGCAATTTAAATGCTGGTTTTATCCACCTAGGTACTCAAATGTCTCTCAGTCTGTATTTACGGGATACTGTGGAGAACATTATATTTGTGGTTTCCCCTAAAATTTTTAGGCCAGCATGTCTTTCCACCATCCCCACTTCCACATGTACTTTCCCTTTACACACAACATTATAATTTATAATCTGCATCAAGCCCTTAGAAGATGTTACATAATAGATGTGTATAATGTCATTAAGAAACAGTCTCATTAGGAGGCATTTTCACTTTTAATGCTAATTTCAGCAATTTTATAAGCTTTTTGTTCCTAATTTGGTTAAACGCCTGATAAACAAGTGAAGTTTTAATACTGAGTGAAATGACTGTTGTAATCCTTTTAGTCATTATTCTGTATTTACACTATGTTAAGATTTATCAGGGGCTGAGTGCACACAGCATTCCTTCTCTGTAGACAAACTGTTTTAGGCTATGCAGAGACTGCAGAAAGACCAAATGAAAATCAAATGAGCTACAGAAGAAAAGATTATGCAGAAGAGTGCCAAAACCCATGCTTCTTAAAATTAGTAGCTAGTGGGGAAAATTATTTTATGTAAATACAGCCAACTACAGGCTAATGACCCTGGATAAATGTTTGTTTTAATGAATGTATGCAGAATGGCTCCGTGTGTATTATAAAGATCATGGTTTTGAAAACCACCAAGAAAACATTAAACAGTCTGATGTCAGTTAGCACTTTCACATACAGTACTGTCAGATTGGACACACCCCCTTTTTTGCTCCATTGACCATTTTCTCCACTTACCATATATACCATATACTTATCACTATACCATCACAGAACAGGTATAATTTGGTTGGTGTATTGTTTATAGTCAGTCCTGCAGTGACACTGATGCGGTGAGGTGTTTTTAGTGCAGCAGTGCTGCTGTAGTTTTATATGAACATAGTGACACTGCTGGGATAGGAGTAATGCACCAACCAAATACTATTATGGCCCTGACTATTAGAGAACAGAGTAAAGGGGACTAACACAGTATGTACTGAAGTCCACAAACAGATGGATTACAGTCTGTAATTACAGAACAACAAAGTCCACCTTTACGGTAAGCTGAACGGATAACATGGACAGTAAGTGGAGTAGAAAGGATGTGTGTCCAAACTTTTGACTGGTACTGCAGTTGTTTTTACAAGCAGTAGTCTAGTGTGATCTCTAATTACCCCCTGATATCTTTTGATTCTCATAACTTGAACTTGCATTGCCCCAAAGAATTCCCAAGACACTCCAGCCTGTTAATGGAGGTCTATAAATAACCCCTTTCTCTCGAATCATGTGAGGTGTGTCCAAACTTTTGACTGGTACTATAGACTAATACAAATAAAAGAAGTAATATTATTAGTGATTCGCAACAGAGAATTGCAGACATTATGATTCATGTTTTAAAGCGTGCATTTAGTCCCACAGCTCTATAATCTTTTGAGACATACTAAACACAGGCATGACCCTACTACTGCCAAATCACAAAGGCCAGAAAGTGATACCCTAGGTTAGTGTCTGTATGTCAAAACATGCATGAATGCACATGATTACAACAGGGAAGCGCTGCCAGGCCACAGTGTCAGACGACACGAGTGCCACATCAGATCTGCATCTGTTCCACATGGCCAGGCCGTGACCATGGCATTATGGAGTTCAGGCCTTCATGAGCCATAGTGCCACCTAGAGCTGATGCCAGCAAGCCTAGGGCAAAAGACTGGGCCTTGCTTAGGCCAAAAAAAAAATATTTAAAAAGCAAGGGATGGAACAACAAGAAATGAAAGTAAAGAGTATGGTCACTCCCCTCAGGGTTCAGCACCAAGTACAACATGGCCTTCTGCTCCAGACTCCACTCTCATATTACGCTACAGTGGTTCCTGTTATTTACGCCACAGAATGAAAGGGACTTCAGGAAGAGGCTGGAGGCACGAGACTGTTGACAACCCACAGAAGGAGGAGGGTGGTTTGAATCATTTTAGACAGTTATGACCAGGACTGGTATATATTCTAAAAGTCATAATAAATTTCCTATTAGGTGTAAAAGTCATCATACATGTTTTATAAGGTGTGAATGCTGTTTTTGAAAAATATAAGATGGCCGTTTATCCAAACAAATGATGGGTCGCTGTTTCACAAATGAAAATGATTTCATAAGAAAATAAAGTGTAGGACTAAAAGTAAAAGCTTACAAAAAAGTTAAAATTGAATTATAAATTAACAAATTAACACAATGTATCCCATGTTTTGCTCCCTATGTTGGTGCTAAATAGTAAATAGGATGGTTCTTGGATCTGCAAAATGATTCAATTTTTGAAAAATGGATTGTCTTGGGGTATTTGTTGTAAGGAAGGTGTTGTGTGGTCAAAGAGGCAGAGCATGGACGGCACTTTGTTTGTTTATCTCCAGTGAGTAGAAAGTTAGTGTGAGTGTGTCAGTCGTGTGCATCCTATGAAATGATAAAGGGATTTATTTTGCTACTGTACTTAACACACGGCAATTGGGGTTAGGCACCTAACCCAAGGGCACTTCAGCCACAGTATTTGGTGGAATGAAGAATCAAACCAAGAACCTTCAGTTTGTAAGGCTAGTTTCTAGCGAAAAGCCTACGGCTATCAGTTTTAATATATAGGTATAGTCTGTTATCTGAGTAAGTGTAACAGGTTAGTATAGTACTGAATCTCATACAGTTTGTCCCATACCTGTTGCCCATCTGCATATTTTGGACAACACACACTACACTAAATGCAGAGAAGCACAAAAGTGGTATGCATGCATGGTCATAATAAATGATACGTAGAGTGATCCTTAATTTAACTAACAATAAAAGAAAACAGATGTACTATAGTCTGTAATTGTAAAACTAAAAAGTCCATCTTTAGGGTAAGTTGAGAAAATCTGACTGCTACTGTATGTTTATATCAAACACTCTACATAAAATTACTATGACATTATTATCATTAGATTAGATCTATGTAAATATCATAGCAATAAATAAGAGAAGAAAAAAATGATGAGCAGCAAAAATACTGAGCTGCATCAACAAAAAAAAAAAAACAAAAAAAAAAAGCACAAAACTGTAGAAGTTAAAAATGCAAGTTTTAATATCAAGGCAGTAATTAAGAAGTCGAAATATAAGTAGACACAATTAGCCTGGAAAAAAGACATATGTTCCTATGACCCCACACAGATGGTTTGAGCATTCAGAGAGTCTCCAGAGAACACAAATGGGGAGTGTTGCTGATATTGGTAAAGACTAAAATCAGATGCCGCCCAACAGAAACTGAAGGAGGGTCACCAAAAGAAAACCTCTGCTGTGAAAAACTGTAAAACCAAACCCTGAAAACCCACAGCATATCATATCTTACTGAAATTTATAGCAGGTCAATGTTTTATGGTAAGATAAACCAAAATTAAATATTTTTGGCAACAAAAACGAGATGTTGATTTTATGTGAGTCAAACATTAAAATCAAACTTCTGTTCTCATTGTTTTCTTTAATGCAAAAATTACATTATATGATATTATTGTCTTATCTGTTTGATTGAGTTCCATAATATACTTTAGAAATATTTGTTTATATAGAATAATTTATGTAGATGCATAAAAGCAATACTTTTAATGCGGTCTCTACTCATGCAAAGCTGCCAAACAAGTCAGGAGGTCAAAACTAATTATATTTCATAAATATTAACACAAAAACTTTAATACAGCTAGCTGCAGTAATTAAAGTATTAATTTTGTTCATTTAACTTAAAAGCGCTGCCTTTTCTGTAATTTAGCTTTGTTTGAAACACATTTTAAAGTTTTAAAAATAATGGGTCAGACAGGAAAGACTTTTTTTTATTCTTTGGTCTTCATATTTGTTGATTATGGCTGAAGTATAGACAAGTTCTTTTAAAATACATTTAGAAAACTGGTAGTTCCGGTCCTTAAATCTGATTGGCTGAGCCGTTGTATAGCCGTGACATCATTGACAAAAATGAACATCTCTGACCACTTCACATTCGTATCAATGAGCCAGGTTATTTTTTTTCATATTGGAAGCAGGGGAAATGCTGTCTATTACTGTCCACTGAAGTAAATGATCATTGCATTGAACTGCATCCTAACTCAACTGAACGAAAAGGCTGGAGCAACATTCTGACAAGCGCTGAGCAACATGAACCAAACTATTCAAGCTTACCAGCAAAGAAATGTGAAAATGTGGTAGAACATACTTATAAACCATGTAATTTTAGTGAAAATATAGTTTAATGTAAACAGCTAGCCATTTTCTGATGAGCCAGTATCACGTCACAAATCAATTTTCTATTTAAAAAAACCACTAGATTACATCACAAAATACCAGATTTTAATAATTTACTTTTATAATGAATACATTTATAAATTAATTTTAGTTTTTATTGTAGTGTTTTCATTACCATTTTATTAAAGCAACGAGTGACTTAAGTTTGTGTATTATTGTAAAACACTCTGCATTGCACCGTGCCTAACGATACCGCTTTCCTGTGATTTATGCTCAATAATGCATGTGCTCCCTTGCTTATTATACAACAAGTAATTCCAGTCCTTAAATCTGATTGGTCGAGCAGTTTGTCCAGCCAATAATAATAATCCAATAATACACATCTGTGGCCGCTTCACATTCGTATAAATGCATGATAAACGGTACATTATTTTAAATCATGTACCATAAATGGAAATACAGATGAACATAAAGCAGAGACCCGATGAGCACTAAATCTGTAGCGGCTGTTGTTTATAAATTGTGTTCTGTAATATGGCCACTAGATGGAATTTAAAACCTTAAAAAGCAACCAGAATAGCAGTTCATTAACAATTTTGTTTTCGATAAATACATTTATAAATCAAACCTTGTTTTTTTTATTTTTTTTAATGTAGTGCATTATAACCGTTTAAGGTAAGCAACACTTGAGGTTGTGTATTATTGTGAATAAATTCCAGGGAAAAAAAATGTAACAGCACTCTGTCACGTCATGACTAACAATCACCTCTTTCCTGTGATTTATTCACAATAATGCCTCTTATAGTGTATTGCTTGATTAAAATACAATACCCTATTACATTATTGGTCTTTAGCTATTATTCTAAGACAGTTGTTAGCATTACCTAAGCATCTAGCCCCACAACACATTTTCTCGTGAGACCTAATTCAATTTTATGAATCATAACACTTAGATCTGAAAACTGGAAGGAAAATTCCAAATTGTTCCACTGCAAGTCCAAATATCCAATATTATATAGCCATGGAACTTAATAGCATATCTTTTTTTTCCAGCCTAAATGCTTTTTAGAGCTGTAGCAATCAATATAATTTTTGAGAGAATGACTGCTGAACCTCCACTATGTCTGGCAGTTTACATAAAAGGGCTGTCTCAGCGCAACATTAATGGAAATCCAGTCTAATAGCATTCACTTCTTAAGGTAAATACCTAACTACTAGCATTACAATGTTTTCGAAACTAAAGCAGCTGGGTGCACCATCCTACCTGTATTTTAATGGGCCAGGAGAAGTTGCTGACATAGACATAGAATGTGATGTTGGGGTTGCTGCGAAAGCTGAACTTCTCACACGAGAAGCTGTCTCTGTGCTCCTTAATGTTCGTCTTTGAGATAATCGGTACTTCTTCACCAGAGATGGTACCAGCTGTTTGGAGAAGAAATACAGGTGGTAACGGATTATTTAACAGCAAGTATGAAAAAAAAAAAAAAAAAAAAAAAAAAAAAAAAAAAAACAACGTAAAAAGTTCAGTACACCATGTAGTTGTTTTTCACGCCCTGCTATCAAAGAACAAAATTAAGCTGCGCAGCGAGCTGAGCAGGTGGCCTTGGTCTCTACCATTCTCAATACTTAAACTGTCAAAGGCTGTGTCGAAGAACTGTAAATAAAACAGCTCGGCAAAGAAGTCTGCTATTTAAAACGCTGACTACAAAGATTGGAAAAGTATCTCTAAAGCAAAATGATCACGGATTTTATAACCCTAAAAGTTCACCAATAGGCAGTCATAAGTAGAGTAATAAAAATCACACGTGTACTGGACTAAGAATAAGGACATTCTCCAGTGTGCAGAGGTATGTGAACGTTTGATAGCCCGGATATAAATCTTCGTATAATTTAACATGACCCAGTGCAAAAAGATGTGCATGACTAAATGGAGGGTTATGGTCAGAAACAGAACCATGTTCTCAAATTGCATTTATTGTTTGAAATTAAAAGCAGACTACTGCCCCATTAACAAATAAATGGTCGTCAATAATAGCGATTAGTTTTAGCATAAAATATTTAACAAGCACAGATGGATGTGCTTTCAAGGTGTTGACATGTTTGATCCAAAATAATAAAATAAAAAAATTGGGATTTACATCTCCGCTGTGACTGGAAGCTCAACTAAAGTACATTAATCTACAGTACCAGTCAAAAGTTTGGGTGTGTATTATTGTGTATTAATCATGAAAAATGAGTACCATAACCTCAAGTGCCTTATTGCTTTCATAAAACGGTTATAAGCATACTTTAATTAATAAACAAGATTTTTTTTATTAAAAGCACCGTGATGTGATTTTTTTAAAGTGAACTCTGATCACTGAGTAACAGGTTTCCAGTTTCTAACAACGAAAAACTGCCATTTAGTGGCCAACATACAAAATGCGGTTTATGAAAAAAACATTAGGTAAATAATTTATTGTATATTACACATGGCTATGAATGTGAAGGGAGCAGTAAGAGGTGTGCATTATGGTCAATAATGTCACGGCTGGACAAATGGCTCAGCCAATCAGATTTAAGGACCGGAACTATTAACCCAAAGTAAACCTGTTCTGTAATGGTCCTGACCAATAGAGAACAGAGAACCAACAGGGGACTAACAAAAAAACAGCTGTACTACTGTCTTTAAAACTACAAAGTCCATCTATACAGTAAGTGAAGAAGACAATGAAGCAATGAGCAACAGTAGAGCAGTTGAATAAATGTGTGTGCAGGATGTAACCCAAGCAATAACACATCTGTCACATAAATAACTTTATCTGTATACACAGCAGATGGTGCAGGGGAAAAAAAGAAAATATAAGCATAAACCTTTTTTTTTTTTTTACTATTAAACTTTTTAAAGTTTAAATTTTACTTCTCTTCCCACCGCACATGCAAGTCCTTTAAATCACAATTCTAAACCACCAATATGAAACAAAGGCTTTAAAATGACAGGGCGAGTGCTTCTCTGCAGGAATGCTTTATCTTAATTGAAATCATTCACTGCACTTGAAGACATCTCAGTCCCAGAATTCTGAGCTCTGGGTCAGACTATTGTCAAGAGCCCTTCTCTGGGCTCCAAATATTAATGGCAGAGCAACAAACTTTGTAGGAAGAAGGCAGAATCAATTTTGTTTTTAAGTAAAAGTGAAAATGTCAAAGTCACACTGAAATCTTGCTGTGACTTTTCACAAGAGTGGAGACCGCAAAAGAAAATAATGGGCAGGAATGTAACGGCTGCATTTTACACCACCTGCCATAGGATGCTGCACAACATAACACTGCCAAACGGCGAGAAACACACAGTTACTCATACAGACAGAATGGTATGATGAAGGAACAATGTAAAGGGATATCAGTCAACCAACAGACGAAGTGTGATGCTTAAAGATAAAGGATATTACCTGTTGATCCAACTGACCAAGTGATGTTAAGATTGAAGTTGTTGGATGCGTTGATGGACATATCCAAGTTTTTATTGGTCTTGAAAAACAAAAGAAAGTCAAATCAATCAGTGCAAAATAAATAAAGCATTATGTATCAATATTAACAAAGTTCAAAATGTTCTATCCATTATCTTCTGCTTATTAGGGTCGCGGTGGCATTCCCCATGCCCATTCAGGGGAGAACATCTAGGGCACCAATACATCGCTGGGCACACACGCACACGCACACACACACGCGGCAACTTAGTGCATTCAATTGGAATCCATGTTTTTAGACCGTGGGAGGAAACCGTAGAACCCGGAGAAAACCCACGCGGGTACGAGGATAACATGGAAAAAATGAAATAGTTTTCTTTTTTATTAGTGACACATTCACGCCTACTTATTTATGTAATCTGTTAATTAAAGTCTATAAATTTTATCACGAGCAGGTGATGTAATAGCGCATTTGTATCTCAGTACTGGGATTGATGAAATTTCTGGAATTTGTATGTTCTAGCCATGTCCTGACTGGTTTCCTCCGTGTTCCCCAGTTTCCTTCCAGTTCAAAAACATGGATTCAGGGTGAAGTGACTGTTTCAAATTGCCCCTATATAGTGTGTGTGTGTGTGTGACAGTGATGGATTGGCACCCTGTCCTGCCTGTATTCCAAACCATGCTCCCCTGGATGGGCATGGAGCACATCCCTGGTATAGGATTAAGTGAAAAAATAATAAGATGAGACCATTATTAGCAGTGTTGAGTAATTTTTATATCTAGTATCAGAATGCAGAGTCATTTTAATTATGAGATGACTGTTGGTGCCAAAAGCACTGGACAAGATTTTTTCAAAACTGCTGATCTCTAAAGATTTTTACACCCAACGGTCTCTATAGTCTACTTGTGAACAGTAAAATAAAATAAGCAGCCGCTGTGCAGCCAGAAACAACTTCGAAAGCGAATAATAGAAAATGATCAGACTGGTTAAAATAGGTGTAAAAAATTTCAGTAAAATGCACTGTACACTAGTGGGAAGCCGAATCTCAGAGCAGAATACAAGACTTGGTAAAGTTATAAATTATTCATGTGTATGTTCCTAAGAGAATGTTTGGCGAGAGTATATGTCCTTTCAAAAAGCTACACGACTGTTCCCAACAGAAACGGACCTGCACAACGGTGTTTAAGACCCATGTGCAAACATCACTGAGCTTTTTACTACATTGCTTGAATGGATTAGAGACCTACAGTAAAGAGTCAGAGAGAGGTCCTCCATACACAATCTTTCAGGATTCTCCATGATTCATTAGTTTCTTTTGGGAATTATCCTCAACACCAACACAATAGGGATTCAGCAGGGTTTAGCTCAGATGATTGAACTGGTTTCATAACGATCTTAATTACATTTTGAAGGGGGGGTTGCGTCGTGGCTTAGCACGTTCACCTCTCAGCGGATTGGTGGATTAGGCCTGAAAGCACTGAGGATTCACTGAGGTTCGAATTCTAATCTGGGTGGAGTTTCCGTGTGGATTTTCTCCAGGGTCTTTGGTTTCCTCCCACAGTCCGAAACAAATGATTCAAGGTAAAGTGGAAGCTCTAAATTGCCCCATATAGTGTGTGTGTGTGTGTGTGTGTGTGTGTGTGTATAGATTGGTCTCCCGTCCTGGGTGTCTGAAACATTCTTCCCTGGATGGGCAAAATTCCCAAGGGTTGTATTTGTTAGAGATTGATGCTGATGTATGGCGTGAAAATGGGTCCAAAAGTTTTGAGAACTCAAAAACAGAATTCTTCCTTGCACATTTTTGCGCTCGCGCTTCTCATTTTTGCACTCGTGCTTGTCATTTTTGCGATCGCGCTTCTTATTTTTGCGCTTGTGCTTCTATCTATCGCCCCCTCGCGTCTAAAAATTTATCACGTTAGATTTTTGTATTTAGGACCCATTTTAACGGGTGGGCGGGATCTAGACAGTAAATGGCTGCTCGAGAAAAGCCCTGCCCACCCTGCCGTGCTACACTATGACAAATTGTGGATGAACACATTTTAAAAAGTGGGACTGGAAAATAAAATAGCTGATAGAAGTAAAACTCTTAATTCATTTTTTAAAAACAAAACACATTTCGCGCAGATTCGCTGATGTCCCCGGATGTGTAAGCACGGCTGGGTGGGCTGGACTTTTCTCGAGCAGCCAATTACTGTCTAGATCCCGCCCACCCGTT
>JAOUQT010340403.1:0-12893 GCA_025769995.1 Xyliphius kryptos | reverse complement strand
GCAATTTAGAGCATTCAATTTACCTTGAAGCCATGTTTTTGGAATGTGGGAGGAAACCGGAGAACCCAGAGGAAACCCACACAGACACGGGGAGGAAATGGAAACTCAACCCAGATAGGGATTCGAACCAGGAATCCCCAGTGCTGAGAGACGAATGTGCTAACCACTAAGCCACCGTGCGGCCCGGTTTAGAGCATTCAATTTACCTGGTATCTATGTTTTTGGAATGTGAGAGGAAACCCACACAGACACGGGGAGGACATGGAAACTCCACCCAGATTGGGATTCGAACCGGGAATCCCCAGGCGAATGTGCTAAACACTAAGCCACCGTGCCGCCTTAACTGTGTTTATTGAAGCAAAATCGCTTATAAACTCGCCTTCCTTAACGTGATCTAGTCCGTTTTTTGCCATTTTTGCCAAATACTGCCATCTAGTGGGCAGATTACAGAACGCAGTTTATAAAAAACTTCAGGGAAACAATGTGTTTTATATGGCGCGTTTATACGACTGTGGTCAGAGGTGTGGGTTATTGTGAATAATGTCACGGCAAGACCAGCGGCTCAGCCAATCAGATTTAAGAAGTAAAACTACCCGTTTTATAATACGCTTTCATGTAATTGTTTTTAGCCTCTTAAAAGCTTTGAGTCAGAGCAATTTGGTGCAAATCACAAGTTTTAAAAATGAGGAACTAACAGGACAGTTTTGACCGCCTGCCGGCTTTGCTTTTTGAACCCCACTGCACACGTTCCCGTCTCCTCGGCGCCTGTATCCAAGACAACCCAATCAGATCCAACGGTTTGTCACAGGCACATGCAGTTCCACAGCCGACCCAAAAGTGTTCCAGCAGCCTCCCTTAAGACATGGAGAGAGAAAGTCTGGCCTGTAATTTGGTCATTAGTAATTCATAGCTTGGATTTATAGTGAAATGATCCTTTGGGTAAAAATTTTATAAAGCATTGATTACATTAAGATTTTATTTTTTTTTCTTGGTCGCTGTATCCGGTCACCTCACTCTGTAATTAACCGCACTCTGTCCGTTTGCTCCTCCAGCTCTAACAGCAGCTGCAGGACGAGGCAAGGTGGACGTGTGCAGTTACCTTCTGGAGCAGGGGGCGCAGGTTCAGCAGGTGAACAGAAGAGGAATGTGTGCTCTGTTTTGCGCAGTGAGACAGGGACACTGGCAGGTGAGACCTTGGCGTGTGCATGTTGTTTGATGATGTAATTCTGATTTCAGCCCATAAGCCCACTCCAACTGCTGAGTCATCACCGTTACTAACTAAAGCAGTTGGTCATTTGGTGGGAACTGTATTTTTTAGGAGGGACATCACACTGTATGTACAGTGTACGACTAAAACACATCACTCATCCCAAAGAAAACCATTCGTTATCTTCCGCTTATTCATTAATGAGGGTCACGGTGGGGTTCCCCATGCCCATCCAGGACTGAGCGCCAATCCATCGCTGGGCACACACTCAGTCACACACTATACAGGGCAATTTAGAGCAGTCAATTAACCTGGAAGCCATGTTTTTGGAATGTGGGAGGAACCGGGAATCCCCAGCGCTGAGAGGCGAACGTGCTAATCACTTAGCCACCGTGGCGCCCCAAAGCAAACCACTTTGAAAATCCAATATCATGCTACAGAAAATTACAACAATGTACCAGACACAATTATTGGCACCTTTAGTGAGTCATTATTGAAGCAATAAGGTACGAGGTACAATATGGTATTATTGTGAATGAACCACGACACGTAGCACAGGGTACAGTTACACCTCTTTTTCATGATTTATTCACAATAATACACAACCTGGAGCGCCTTATTGCTTTTATAAAAATGTTTACAAACACACTATAAAATTTTTTATTGTAAGCACAATTTCTAATCTCGTCCGGTTTTCAAGGTGAACCCTGGTGGCCAAGTTACAATTTTTTGTTTTCAACAATCAATTACTGCCATCTAGTGACCAAATTACAGAACACAGTTTGTATAAAATCATCAGGGGAAAAATGTATTGTATATTATGCACTGATGCAAATGGTTTCAAAAAGGCTTAGCCAATCAGATGTAAGGAGCGGAGCTACTGTTTTATACGTGATTTTAATCCTGTGATGCTTCTTTGATTTGTATTATCGGCAGCAAATTACATTTCATCTTATTGTCATCATGAAATCTGAACACAGAAGAATTTTGGCGCACATTGTTTTCCGTTAGACATCCTGGGTTTCAGTAAAACAGTGAACTAAATCACACAACAACAAAACCAGGATGGTTGAATACATCGCACTGGGGAGTTAGAAAGTGACCGAGTTACAATCAGAGAGCACCCCCTGTGGACAGATCTGAAAACAGCAATCAGATTAAATCTGACAGACTTGAACAGATTGGGGGAGGGGGGGGGGATCCAAAGAATTGCCAAAGTTTGTTCAATGGTGCTAATCATTTTGCAGTCCATTTCTGGATTTCTGGGTAAAATTGTCAGATCGTCTGATTACCTGATTATTTTAAAAATTATAAAACATGTCGCTCCGGTCCTGATTGGCTGAGCTGTAAGTTCAGTCGTGACATTTCTGACAATAACACACACCTCTGAGTGCTTCACATTCATTTCCCGATTTTTTTATTTTATTTTTTTATAAACTGTGTTCTGTAATTTGGCCACAAGATGGCAGTATTTGATTGTCTAACAAAAAAACAGCAACCTGCATCTTGGCCATCAGCCTTCGCCTTAAAAACAGAAGTGGATCAGGTCGTGCATTTATTTATGTTTGTAACCATTTTATAAAAGCATTAAAGCACTCATGGTTGTGTATTATTGTGAATAAATCACAGGGAAGAGATCTAACTGTACCCCGCTATGCGTCGGGCCTAACGACACCCTCTCGTACCTTATTATTTAGGGAGTTATTAATTTAGAGAAATCCAGCGTTTTAACCTGATGGAGGTGATGTATTGCTTGCTCTGTCAGATAGCGGACGTGCTGTTGCAGCACGGTGCAGATGTGAATGGAAGTGATAAGCAGGGCCGTACGTTGCTCATGGTGGCATCCGGTGAGGGGCATCTCAGCACCGTGGACTTCCTTCTGTCTAAAGGTTTGTCTTCAGTTTGTTTCCTTCTTCTGAACGGCGTGGTTTTTGTCGTCTTCATGCTCAGCTTGGCGTTGACTTTTTTTTGGAGGCTCATTTCATGGATGCTGTTTTTCTCAGGAGCGTCTTTAACATCTGTGGATAAGGAAGGGTTAACAGCTTTGAGTTGGGCCTGCTTGAAAGGACACAAGAACGTAGTCCAGTTCCTGGTGGAGAAGGGTGCCGTTCTAGACCACTCGGATAAGAACGGACGCACTCCTCTGGATCTGGCCGCTTTCTACGGAGACGCAGACATCGTGAGTTCATGCATTCGTTATCGTACGCTTATTCCTTTATGAGGCTCGCGGGGGGTTGGGTGTTTAACTCACACAGCCACATACTATACGGGGCAATTTAGAGCATTCAATTTACCTTGAATCCATATTTTTTGGGTATGTGGAAGGAAACCCATGCAGACACGGGGAGGACATGGGGAGGACATGGGAACTCAGATTGGGATTCGAATCGTGAACCCCCAGCGCTGAGAGGCGAACGTGCTAACCGCTACGTCGTGCTCCATCAGAGCTGAATTTATTCTCTGACTGACTTCATACTTATGTTCATTCTACTTATATATATGTTTAATATATGTTTAGAAGGGTTGTACATAAAGAAAAAGCTTTGAGGCTTATGATATACAATTAAACATAATCCCTACTCTGTGCGTGTGCATCCCTCTCGCTCACCTCTCTCTGTCACTCACTCACTCGCAATTTTAATTCAGTTTGCTTTATTGACATGACATATATATATTTGTGAAAAAAACCTGGTGTATATCACAAATATTACAAAAATAAATAAGTTAAAAAGGATATGGTAATGTATATATGGTATTTAATTTGTTTTTGTGTGTCTGTCTCTCTGTGTGTGTGTGTGTGTAGGTCCACTATTTGGTGGAGAGAGGTGCGGTGATTGAGCATATGGACTTCAGTGGGATGAGACCCCTGGATCGTGCTATAGGCTGCAGAAACACCTCCGTGGTGGTCACTCTACTGAAGAAGGGGGCGAAGTTAGGTGAGATTCACAGCAGAGCATCACCAACTCACCATGAGGTAGATGTTTCACTGCCTGTTGATTTCCGTCGTATACAGGCTGTGATTGGGTTATAGATCTCCCTATTCATTAAGGCTCGTCAGTGTGAAGAATTGCTGCAGTGCTTTTAACTCGTCTTTGAAGTGAGCATTAAGCAACTCGCCTCCTCGAATTCAGCTAATCAAAAACTAAAAAAAAAAAACGGATCAAAGTAAGAACTGATTAAAGCTTTTAAAACAGTGCTGAGACTCGGGGCTTCACCGAAACCAAGATCAACATCCCGTCGCTTTAAAAGCCGAGTCGAAAGACCCTATAAAGCAAGTCTGACGTCGTTTATATATACAGTACAGGCCAAAAGTTTGGACACACCTCACTGAAGGCATCAAAACTATGAATGAACACGTTTTATATTCTAGTGTCTTCCAAATAGCCCCCTTTGCTCTGATTACTGCTTTGCACACTGTTGGCATTTTAATTAATGATACTGATGAACCCTTAAAGGCACAAAACCATTTCAGGTGAGCTCATTGAGAGAATGCCAACAGTGTGCAAAGCAGTAATCAGAACAATGGGGGCTATTTGAAAGAAACTAGAATATAAAACATGGGTTCATTCATAGTTTTGATGCCTTTAGTGAGAATCTACAATGTAAATAGTCAATGCATTGAATGAGAAGGTGTGTCCAAACTTTTGGCCCGTTCTGTATATTAGTTTTTAGTCCGTTCACCTAATGAAATATTAACGGCTTGGCTTTGTAATGGAAATTAAAGGCCTATTAATGCTGATATTAAGCAATTACTCCACACATTAGCGGAGGTTCATACCCAGTGTTTTACGAGTCGCTAATTAGCTTATTATGCTTAATTTTAACTTGCACCACACTGCTCGGTACCAGATGCTCATTTTTGTGTACTTACTGCAGGTTATGTGATACTGTAACAGAAGCCTGTGCATTATTGTGTGCACTTGGCTTTTTCATACAAATGTCTCGGTTAACCCCCTCTCCCCCCGCATGAAAAAAGTGTTAGTGTGTAGACAGTCAGGCTGTTGTGTACGATTGTCTTCCTCTGTGTATTTCTGACTTTTCATGACTTTTCTTCATTTCTGTTGTTTCACCCTTTCCTCCGCTTTCGATAAAATCCACATTAAGGCTACAGAACGTCTCCTTACGATCGAACAGGTACAGTCTTTAGGTATCTTTCTCTGTCCCAGTGTCTCCGTTATCTCATTTTCCTTTATGGACTGTTTTAAGACCCCTGTCCTCACTTGCGCCCTCACTCTGTGGAACAGGTAACGCCGCCTGGGCGATGGCCACGTCGAAGCCGGACATCCTCATCATTCTGCTGCAGAAACTCATGGAGGAGGGCAATTTGCTTTACAAGGTAAAGTTTTCAGAGTGAACTTTAAATGCAGTCTTTTCACCGAGTTCATTGAACCCGCTGCTTGAGTTCAGATGCACTCGGTAACCCGAGGTGCATAATTGGTTTGCTAACTAATTTTGTTCTCTGAGATGAAGATGCCGTCTGCTGGCATTTGGACCACAGTCCTGCTCGCCTCTTTAAAAAAATCACAGCGATGGTCATTTGACTGCTTTTATGAAATGATAAATATCAGGAATGGTGAAGTGTGTGTGTGTTACCGTTCTGAATGCTTCTGAATCTGGTGCTCGATGTGCGACGAGTAGCTTTTTTTGTTTTTCCTTCTCTTCTCATCGTGTTTGCCGTGTGTCTCAGAGGGGAAAGATGAAGGAGGCTGCGCAGAGGTATCAGTATGCGCTGAGGAAATTTCCCAGAGAAGGTTTTGGTGAAGAACTGAAGGCGTTTAGAGAGTTGCGGGTCTCTCTCTTTCTCAACCTTTCACGCTGCCGCAGAAAAACCAATGTAAGCATCCTACATGATTTCACTCTTAACTGTTAATCACACTGCAGATTGCATCAGTCGATATTAACATGTTTATTATAATGAAGTTTTATTATCAGTAAGAACAGTGGGCTTAAGCAGGTTTCCTTAAAAATACTTCGTAAGTCATTCTTACGTATGTGGTTATCCATCCTCTTTATTCGTCACAAACGGCCTGCATTATGAAGTGAAATCACCGCTAAAAATTTGCATATGTAAAAAAAAATGTAGCTTATCAATTCGTACGTGCATAAATACGAGAAATCGTACTCGTAACCTTTTGATTCGCACGTGCGTAAATCCGAGAAGTCGTGCTCGTAATGTTACGATGCGTACATTTGTAAATTCTAGAAGTCATACTCGAATGTTACGATGCATACATTAGTAAATCCGAGAAATCTTACTCATAACCTTTTGATTCGTACATGCGTAAATCCGAGAAATTGTACTCGCAACTTTTTGTTCCGTACGTGCGTAAATCCGAGAAGTGATTTTTAAGCTGTAGTCTATTTACAATGTATGTTAACCTTTTACAATTTTTACGTACTTAATTTTTAACTTTAAATATTTTAGGAGCAGAACCATTTTGGCTTTCTGAAAAAAAAAAAAAGCTAATAAAAAACCCTACCCTATCTTTTTACACCAACTGCTGCGACCCGAGGCATTGTGTTCGGGGTTAGCCATCTGTTCACACGTCCTATTCTGGATAGAGATGTGGGATCTCTGAAATGCCTAAAGGGGTTTTCTTTCTATTTGGCACAAATGTTTTTTGTATAAAAAGTGAATTGACTGACAAATCAGTGACCCGAAGTCCAAAATCTAGTTTGCGTTGTACTAAATGTGTATTAATTGTCATGAACAGGATTTATAAAGAGTGAAGACTGAAGATTTTGCTACTCCGTTTAAAAGCTCACTTCGACCATCAACAAACAGCAGCATGTTTTTTCATAAGAATACACCAGACTTTAAAAAAAAAACAACTTCATGGCCTTCATGCACTACTTACATAACGGCAGAAAAAAAACAACTCTGTAATTAATTCAGAAAATAAGAACAAAACCTACATTTCAACAAATCAATCCAGCCACCTGGTGGAACATCTTTAAACTACAGTCTGTGGTGCTGTTCATCCCTCAGTGAACCGTAATGTTGTTATAACTCCTGCTTACCGTCTGCTCTGTATGTGGTAGGACTTTGGTCTGGCTGAGGAGTTTGCAACGAAGGCACTGGAACTGAAGCCCAGATCCTACGAGGCGTACTACGCTCGCGCCCGTGCCAAGAGGAGCAGCAGGTTTTTTTATTTTTTTATCTTTAATGTGTTTTATCACTAACCATATGCCATTCGACTAATTATACACTGACTTTACGTGGGGTGGCACGGTACCCTAGTGGTAAGTACGTTCACCTCTCAGCGCTGGGGGTGCCCGGTTTGAGTCCCGATCTTGATGGAGTTTCCATGTCCTCCCTGTGTCTTCGTGGGTTTTCATCCCACAGTCCAAAAACATGGATTCCAGGTAAATTGAATGCTCTAAATTGCTCCGTATAGTGTGTGTGTGCCCAGCCATGGATTGCGCACTGTCCTGGGTGTATCTGCCCAGCGCCCGAGATGTTCTCCACTGGGTGGGCATGGGGAACCCCGGTAGAGGAATAATGAATGGGTGATTGTATGTGTAATGCTGCCTTATGTTCCCCTTATTGGAAAGGCTGCTATGCACGCTGAACTTGGGATCTTATTGGTTGGTCAGATTACCACTTGACAAGTTCATTTATTTCTAATTAAGCAATAAGGTTTGAAAGGGAGGCAGCGTTGTAAATAATTTCACGGAAAAGAGGTGGTGTTAGGCTCGATGTGAAGCCGAATACATCTCTTTCCTGCGATCTATTTACAATGACACAACAGTAAATGCCTTATTACGTTTGTTAAAAGCAAAAATTTTGTTAAACTGGTCTTCTGCGACGTAATCTAGTAGTTTTAAAGTGAACACTGATCGCTGAGTAACAGGTTTCTGTTCTGCACTTGTGCATCGTGGTTGTGTAGCGTGAATAAATCACGTAAAAGTGGTGTAACTGTACTCCACTACCCGTTGTGCCTAACACCACCGCTTTCCTGTGATTTATTCACAATAATGCACACACTTGTATCTATTGCTTAATTATATGTTGAAATAGATTAAAATAAGCTTCTGTTTGACCAGTAAGTCAGATTAATATAATACACCTGGCAACATTTTCAACTATTGTTTCAAAGCTTCCCATTCTTCAGTGGATTTTAACAGTTTTTATTCATTTTCCTTTCAGGCAGTTTACTGCAGCATTAGCTGACTTACACGAAGCGAGCAAACTGTGCCCCAACAACCGCGAGATCCGCCGCCTCCTGGCTCGCGTAGAGGAGGAGTGTAAACAGATGCAGCGTGCCCAAAACAAACAGGTGGCATTGCACCAGTCCGCTGCCACCCAGGACTCCGATCACGAGCATGAAGAGGGTGAGGAGGACGAAGACGAGACGGAGAACAGCTCGGGAAGGGATCCCCATGAAGAGAATGAGTCTCCTCAGCCGGACTCGAGAGCGGAGACGTGGTCTCAGAACTTCTTCTCCTTTAACCGGACCCTGCCCGAATCAAACTCCCCTCCACTGCACCGGCAGAGCCAGAGGCAGCAGCATCATCAGCGGGAATCAATGACCCACAAGAACCTGATTCTGCAGCCCACTAAACAAGCCCAAATTGTCAAAACCAACCAGCATCTGAGCTCCACCTGCCCGGGGGGCAACAAGATCCAACCCCACGGCTCCTGTAGTCCAGTTCCTGCCCGCCATGCACTGAAAGCAGGGCCTGGCATCGACATCAGCCCTCTATCGCCTCCTGGTGAGGACCGAGGATACAGCAGTACTGCGGCAGTGCATTGTGACGGTGCCGAGGTGGCACTGCTGCCTCAGGCTTACACGTCGTCCAGCTCTAGCAGGATTCCAGAACGGATCCTGGCTCACTCAGTCAGCTCCTTAGAGTGTCTGACTCTGTCGGCGGGAACTCAGGAGCTCAGAAAGGATTTTGCCCAGGGCGCGGGATCTGGGTCGGGGTCTGGATCTCAGCCTGGCAGCATGCGGGTGTCCAGCTCCACCAGCAGCCTGGCATCCAGCAGCAGCCTTTCCGATAGCGGCAAATTCCAGGGTCCCGACGTCCGAAACAAAACCGGTCTGGACAAAGGCAAGTCTGCGAACCCGGAGTACAAACCCCGCCCCTTCATGGGCATCATGGACAAAACGGCTCGTTTCCAGCAGCAGCAAAGTCAGCTTCCTCTGACCCGCGCCTGGCAGAGTTACTCCGACAGCCACAGCATGAGCAACGAGCCGCCGTTTCTCTCCTACCCTGACCAGCTGAAGTCCTCGTCCCAGGGAGCGGCGTTAGGAAGTCTGCACAACGGCAACTTGCACTGTACGCCGTACACCGACAAGTTCTGCCAATCTGCCGCGTCGTACAAAGAGCCGAAGCCTGGCGTGTCGATGGCACATTCCTACGCCGACAGTAAGCCCACACACCCGAGTTTAAGCCGAGATAATCCCGCCCTTCACGTACCTTCAATGAAACCAAAGCGATCCTTCATCGAGTCCAACGTCTAAGACCTACAAAAACCCTCGTGCCGTTTCCATCCAACAAGTTTCATTTCGCTCCTATCCTTCAGGTACACTGGAAACCTACGTACAGCACTTTACACAACTCCTGATGCATCATCTTCATCCTTAAGAGAAGATCCTGTGATTACATACCATCACTGGTGCTGCCATAAATACAATATACATTATAAATATATTACGAGAAAGCAGCCCGCCTCGTATTACATACGAGGTGGGCTGCTTTTTCATGGGTCACCCTGTACATTAAATACACACATACGGGGGATTCCTAAAAAGCAGAAGAGGTCAGTAACACCCCTGTCCTGTGTTCTAAACAATCACAGTCACCGTGTTGCACCGCCAGGTGTCGGAACCTCAGTCGGCGAGGTGAAACAAGTCAATGCCAACAATGCCAACCTGAGGTTTCCCCAAAAAAGGGAAGAAAAAAAAAGAATCATCGCTTGACCGTTTGTAAATAGTGGTATTTTACAAGGTCTACATGTGTATCTGACTAAAACAGTATGTGTATTTTGTGTTTATATTTTATGTACAATTTTAATTGTGTGCGATTCCAGACGAGTCCGTCCCCGTTTGTACGTTTCTATTCTGCGTGACGTTTCGAGGCGAATAACTCCCTCGTTCTGTGTGCTCGTCCTTCTGCTGTCTAGGATAATTTATTTACAGTGCCGATGGCTTGGTCATTGTAAAAGCAATATATTTTATATAGTTATTTTTGCACAGCTGCTAAAAATCTATTTGAAACAGAAGCTCTAGAGAGAGAGAGAGAGGGGATCTCGGTTGAGAAGAGCGTGTTCTAATTTTAATAAAAAAGAGAAAATGCAGTATACCGTGTGAGATTAGCGGCGGCTTTGCGAATAGGAGTTCTATTTTAATAACTATGTTAACTGCAACGGTTGCCACGTTTCGGTAATGTGACTGTATTACTCTCTAATCACATGCTGTAAAGACGCCATTATCAACAGGAAATAAAAACAAAGCCACCGGCACCGCGGTCATTCTTTAGACTGAAGCAATGAGCCACAAGAGGGCGTGCAATATTGTGAATAAATCACAGGAACCCTCTTTTCTGATTGGTCACAATATTGCACAACCTCTCGTACCGTAACTCGTTTGTAAAACTACATTATAACAGGTAGTTCCGGTTCTTAAATCCGATTGGCTGAGCTGTTGGTCCAGCCATGACAGCTCTGAGCGCTTCACATTCGTATCAATGTGTGATATACATTACTTTAAATCATGTACCATAACTAAGAATACAGATAAATATAAACAGCAAGCCGATTGTGCGTCTGTCGTATAAGTTGTGTTCTGTAATTTGGCCTTTAGTTGGCAATATCTGTTAGAAAAAAACGGATTTGATTACATCGCGGAAGACCAAGTTATAAGTTTATTTTTAAAAGACGCATTTGTGAATCAAACTGTAAAAATTAGTGTGTGTAGCCGTTTTATTAAAGCAATAAGCTACGAGAGGGTGTGCATTTTTGTCAATAAATTACAGAAAAGAGGTGTTAGACACGACGCAAAGCTGAGTACAGTACACCTCTTGCCTCTGATTTATCCACAAAAATTCACAACCTCAAGTTTTTTTTATTGCTTTTATAAAACATTCTATAATAAGATGGAACTTTGTGTGTGTCATCTCTACAGGGGATGACGTGAGGCGCTTAGCCTACAATGATTGGCGTGCAGGTAGAGTGGAGGGGATGACGTGAGGCGCTTAGCCCACAGTGATTGGCGTGAAAGTGATGACCCGAGGCGCTTAGCGTGCAGGTAGAGTGGAGTGGATGACGAGAGACGCTTGGTGTATAGCGATTAGCAAACGGGTAGATTGAAGGGGATAACGTGAGGTACTTAGCGTATAGCGATTAAAACAGAAACAAACACTTTAATTTAAAAAAGTTTGATTCAGAAAACATCTGGTCTTCCACGAAATAATCCAGTCCGGTGTTTAAAAAGAATTCTGATCACTGAGTAACAGGTTTCCGTTTCTCTAGTAATCAAATACTACCATCTAGTGGCCAGATTACAGAATGCGGTTTAAAAAACATCGGAAAAATAAATGGTATTGGTATGCAAACATAAGATGCCTTGTCAATTGCACTGTATATGTGATGTATATCACGCATTGATACGAATGTGACGCGCTCAGAGATGTGCGTTATTTTCAGTAATGTCACGGCTGGACAACCAGCTCAGCCAATCAGATTTAAGGACCGAACTGTCCTTTAATAACCTTTATCTACTTCGGATCGTATCGTCGGTTGCCGTGGTCACTGCAATAAAGAGAACAGAAAACCCACTGATCCCACAGAAATCAGGTTCTGTCTTTCAGTGTGTGAAGTCAAAAAGGTTCATTTGCATGAGTTCAATCAAAGCAGCTTTGATCCTCAGTGAGGTTTAAAGTTCTCTGAGATTACAGTGATCTAACGGAAACCCTTTAGCAGCAACTTTAAGAAACACAGCATGTAAATGATGGTAGGACTTACAGAGTTGACTGGCCGTTTTGAGCGCTTCGCTGGGAGGACTGCACTCCGGAGCGGTAAGTTTGACATCCAACTTTAGTGATTTGCACTGTTGAGCCAGCTCTCGATCGCCGTTCTCTCGTAGGAGTAACCATCTGTTTAAAAAAACACAGCAGGAACATGAGCCGTCTGAACGCTTCATCTGAGATGTCCAAAAATCCTGCAAGCTGTGAGGATGAAGCCACACCAGGTGACATTTACACAAGAAATCCCATGTGAATTTTGCCACATTTATAAAAATAGTTCAGTTTTGGATCATAACATACTACACTACATACTTTGTGTTTTCTTTTTATAATCCAGTTTTTTCTAAATATTTTTCGGTGCTAAGGCTCTAGCTCCCAATACCAATCTGGGTGTAGATCTGTGTCCAGTGTTGGATTGGCGCATTTTCCTGGGTGTATCTGCCCAGCACCCAAAATTTTCTCTCCTGGATGGCCATGGGACTGTCCCGTTACCTTAGTACCCTAGCTATAGTAAGGCGTGTTTTTTGAGCAAAAACGTAAGGCTATAGTAAGGCGTGTTTTTTGAGCAAAAACATAAGGCTATAGTAAGGCGTGTTTTTTGAGCAAAAACGTAAGGCTATAGTAAGGCGTGTTTTTCTGCAAAAACGTAAGGCTATAGTAAGGCGTGTTTTTTGAGCAAAAACATAAGGCTATAGTAAGGCGTGTTTTTTGAGCA
>JAOUQT010340384.1:0-12894 GCA_025769995.1 Xyliphius kryptos | reverse complement strand
TGTTAATAAAGATAAAAAAAAAGATTTGGATATGGGGTTTTTAAGACCTCATGTATAAGATCAAGACCGCTGTGAGGGCAAAGTAACTCTGACCCTTGCCTACCGAAATTCAAAAGTTCAGTCAAAAAGATTTTTTGCAACAAAGGTAACAAGTGGGTTCACAGACTTAACCACCACAATGTATTCAGTTCATTCTTAACTCAAAGTAACTATGTGGCAGAATTTGTACGAAATCCCTTCCAGTTACATAAATAGTGTTTGCATAAGAATAGGCACAGTGACCTCGACCACTGATTCCCAAAATTGAATCAGTTTATTTACACCATTTGTCCAAATGAACAGTCCAAATTGTTTGCTCAAGTAAACAATAATAATAAAGAAATTCAATTATTCTAAAATAAAAATTAGAAAAATAATTTGTTTTAACCACAATCACTTCAGATTCTCAAAAGCCTAAATATGTAATCCATATGAGTAAGGTTGAGAGAAACATCATTTGTTGAAAATTCTAACAAAAGCATGAAATTTTCAAAGGCACTCCAGACTTTTGAATGCTGGGGCACATTCTTTCCAAATAGAGATACCTGCACTACTTGGCACAACCTATTTTGAAAAGAAGGGGAAAAAAAAAAACTTCAGGAGCTACACAATTTTTTCCCATGCTGCTTTTAAGTCAGTTTTAATAAATGGAAAACATCTGCATAGGTAAAAGCAGGTCTTCATTAAGCGGCAGGAGATGAAACCCACAGGCCTGCTCAAAACGGAAACTGTGTACTGCTACTCTCTGGAATGTATGAGCTTATTGACAAGAACAGAAGTAAACATGTTCAATACTTCTCCACAATTTAGAGCCACACCTTAAGCAGTTTTCCCATGCGAAAGGCCAGTTTCTCCAAGAAGTCCTCAGCAGAACCCCAGGATGGTATGTTGTAAGTTTTTTGGATGTATTCAGCTTTGGCTCTCTCCAAAACAGCTGCGATGTGGTCTTCTGGGTTACGGATCTTTTCCACCTGCACCTAGGGATGCAAAATTAACATTTTATAATTGTTACTATAATTATTATAGCGGAAGGCATGGTGGCTTAGTGGTTAGCATGTTTGCCTTTCAGCGCTGGGAATTCCCGGTTCGAATCCCCATCTGGGTGAGGTTTCCACGTGTCCGTGTGGGATTCAGTCCAAATACATGGATTTAAGGTAAATTGAATACTCTAAATTCCCTCATATAGTGTGTGTGTGTGTGGCTGTTTGTGTGTGTGTGTGCCCAGTGATAGATTGGCACACTGTCCTGGGTATATCTGCTCAGCTCCCGAGATGTTCTACCCTGGATGGGCATGGAGAACCCCACTGTGACCCCAGTAGCGGATTAAGCAAAAGATAAAAATAAATAATAATTATCATAGCTACAATGGAAATTGTTTTAATCTGACTTCCCCAAAAAAACATTTAATGCATTATCTCTATATGTACACACAGTAGATGGACAAATGTATTGGGGCAATGTACAACAAACTTGGAAGTAAGTCCAAATCCGACCTGATGTCTTTGTTATGAATTTTTAAACAGAAAACTTTCAAAATTGACTAAATTTGACAATTGATTACTTTTCACTTTCCTAACATGTGGTCCTTTTTAAAACCAAAACATCAACTATACTAAAACTAAAACACAATGGCTTTAGTTTCTTGAAACGATTAGGCTACACACAATTTTGGCACCTACCAAAAAGCAGGACGTGGGAGATTCATATCCAACAGTCAATTAATCAATTCTCCTGGATTACTTACTAAAGCAGAGAAAATAAAGGTAGAATACACCCCAAAGATTTTTCAGTGGAGCCTGGTGAAGTCAGAATTATACTGGACCAAATACTTGGCAAAATATAAAAATAATAAATCCCAAATAGTGCTTCACAATCTTATACTATCATAAAATATCCAGATGTCAACCAAAAATGAACCCAAAGTTACTAAATATTGTTAAACCTGAGGGAAAATACGATATGATCATCATCCAAAATTTCTTTTAATTGTTAGTGATTTTGAAAAAGTAAAAGTGTGTTGGTTTTTCTTTTGGTATTCTGAACAAGGACAATATCTTAAAATATTGACCATTTAATGTGAAGGCAAGATGTGACGAGACATGTTTGTAAAGAATAATGCATAGGGATAACATGCTTTAGCACAGACCTTTTTTAAACTGTGAAAATAAACACAGAACACCAGCATATACAGTACAGTAGTGTCATTATCTCATTAACACCTGCAGAGGAAATAACTTCTTTTTAGTATTTAATGGTCTCAAATAAATCTTAAAAAAAAAAAGCAGCCAGAACCCTTTACACACTCTATGAGTCTATTCACATCGGAATAGCATAATTACTACTTGAAGAAACAATGACATTCAATATACTGAATCAAGAATCATAAAACTTTATGATGTGAAAGGAAAAAACGAGAGAAAATAGATTCAGATTTGTCAATGTAAATTTAAATTTGCAGATGTGAATATGTTTGGAACAATAAAACCGATTGACAGCAAGTATGCTGAAATTTATCTTAAAGTTAATGGGAAATACAGATCAAATCTGAACAAAGTAGTCAAATACACATGTGGACAAACTTGTTGGTACCCCTCAGTTCATTAAATAAACCCTCACAATGGTCACATAAATAACTTGAATAAGACAAAAGTAGAAAAAAAAAATATTATTTTAGACATCATTTTTAATCATGCTTCAACAGAATCATAAAAAACAAACTCATTACAGTTTGTTGTAATTTGTAGTTACAGTACCCTTAACTTGATGTTTTCTTGTACACACTTTTGAGGCAATCACTGCAAACAAACGATTCCTGTAACTGTCAACGAGACTTCTGCACCTCTCAACAGGTATTTTGGCCAAATCCTCAAGGTGCCTTTTCCTGACAGTGTGTTTTAGCTCCTTCCAAACAATGCTCAATAGGATTTCGGTCAGGACCCATAGAAGGCCACTTAAGAATAGTCCAGTGTTTTCTTCTTAGCCATTCTTGGGTGTTTCTAGCTGTTTCTTTTTTGCAAGACCCATTGCCTGTAGACTCAGACTAAGCTTTCTGAAACTGGGCAGCCCATTTCTCTCTAGAATCCCTTGATAGTCTTGAGATTTCATTGTACCCTGCACAGATTCAAGACACCCTGTGCCAGATGCAGCAAAGCAGCCACAAAAATGAACAAAGCAGCCTCCATGTTTTATAGTAGGAATAGTGTTCTTTTCTTGATATGCTTCATTTTTCGTCTCCCATTGGTCGTCTACCATGAAATCCACTTTGCCTCAAACAATGACGGATGGTGCGAGCTGACAATAATGTTCCATGAGCTTGGCTCGCTCTTATGTTACTATTCGTATAATAAGTCTCTTTAATTTTTCATCACTTTTCTTCCTATGGCCTACGTCCAGGGAGGTTGGCTATAGTCCCATGGATCGTAAATTTCTGAATAATGTGCAACTGTAGTCACAGGAACATCAAGCTGGTTGGACATGGTTTTATAACCTTTACTTTTAACATGCTTGTCTAGAATTTTTTTTCTAATCTCCTGTGACAACACTTTCCTTCGCTTCCTCTGATCCATGTTGAATGTTGCACGCATCATGTCCCAAATACAGGCCTACTGACTGATCACAGGATTGTAGACACCTATTATGCTCATTAGTGGACAGGTCACATTATTTTCATGAGTACCATCATTTCTGTCCAGGCCTGATAATGATTTTATATATATTTTAACTAATTCTGTTAAAGCATGATTGTAAAGCAATGTCTGACTTTCACTTGGCCATTTTTAAAGATTTTCTATTTATTATTACTTTGGTCAGATTTAAGTTATTTTTGTAACCATTGTGAGTTTTTCTTTCATTAAATAAGTGGTACCAACAAATTTGTTCACAAGTGTAAATGAATAAAATTTGAAGTCATCATGAAATGTGGATGCAATCAGGTTCAGTGATAAGCAGTAACCAGTGTATGCTGAAAAAAGTACTTACCACTCCTTTCAAAACGATGTCAGTCTCACTGTCATCAGAGGGATAAACAACACCAGGGCAGTCTATCAGGAAAATACGCCTCATGAGTGTGATGTACTGCCAAACCTAAAAGTAAAAGAAAAAGAGAATGAAGGCATCTGAAGATTTTCATTCTGCAATAAACGACTTAGACCATAGTATATTGGCACATAACGAAGAGGCCTGTTAGTGTGTTATTTACATCAGGAAGTTTAAATTAAAATTCTGCATGCCTAATTTCTCATTTAAAAACATATTTTACAAAAAAAAAAAATCTATAGAGGAAAATAAAATTTGTATATTCAGTGAGATCCACAGGTTTGTGTCAAGTAAAAATGCTTCCACACTTCACTGTACTGTACTAAAATGAACTAAATATTCATTAAATTACAAAGCGTTTAACCAGTACTCGAGAAAAAATACAATTTTACATCTTTTTAATGCATACGTTTTTGGAATCAGTATTATGTATTTTCCCATGATGCTGTGATGGCCACACGTCCAGCTGTGCTACTGCAAATGACAACATTTTACAGAAAGATTTGTGACATTACTGAAAGTAAAAAAATGTGATTGAGAGGGTGCAGTATTTGTCACACTCACACTATTTCAATTATTCATTTATTTCCTTTCACTTAATTCACCACTAGGTCTGCAGTGGGGTTGCCCATGCCCACCCAGGGAAGAAGGCCTCGGGCACACACCCAGGTCAGGCCACTTATCCGTCGCTGGGCACACTCAGTCACATGCTATATGAGGCAATTTAGAGCATTCAATTAACCATAAATCACTGTTTTTTGGAATGTGGGAGGAAACCAGAGACCCTGGAGGAAACCCACGTGGATACGAGGAGAACCTGGAAACCACCTAGATTGTGATTCGAACCGGTAAAGGCAAACGTGCTAACCACTAAGCCACCGTGCCGCCCCATTTCAGTTAAAGATACTAAATTGCCTCTAGCTGTAAATGTGTTTATATGTGTATCTGCCCTGCAATAAACTGGTAACTGACTGTCCCTGTCTTTCACATCAGACCACTGCAACCCTGATCATCATGAGTGGAATAAAAAACTTAAAGAAAGACTGAAAAATATCAACGTGAATAAAAATATCAGTTTTTGAATAGGTGGTTCTGGTCTTTCTTTTACATCGTTAATTTCTCGCTCGCTCGCAAAAATTCAATGTAAAAACGGCAGTTTTGGATGTGTGGCAATTGAGTGGACAGATATTTAATAAGATTTATGTTAGAGAGAAAACTGTAAAGGGCACAGCTCTGGATTTAATCAGCCATGCAGAACAGATTTATTAATGACCCACTGCTTCAAAATGATAAAATACCCACTGTTAATGGTCTAAACTGTGTGATGGAAAAAAAAAAATGTTACAGCAAATAAATTTAAGGACTCATTACCTAAATGTATCAAAAGCAATACTTAATAAATATTACACAACTGCACATAGACAATAATGACGTGTGCACTCAACACCTTGCATCCCTTACCTTGGTTTCTCCAGCGATGGGTGCCACGTTGCAGACTTTTTTGGAGCGCAGTGTGTTGATGACTGAGCTTTTCCCAACGTTTGGGTAGCCAATAAATCCCACGCTGATCTGCTTCTTGTCTGTGTGGAGCTGATGAAGCCCAGGAAAGACAAACAGCCTTCACTCAATATAAATGTCAACTGGAGATCATTATGTTTGTCTAAATAAGCTAGCAGATCATCAAGTTCCAAAATTAAATCAGCACGCTCAATTTTTAAAAACATGGCACTATCAAAAATAATGAAGTAAATAACTGAAAATGAAGGGCAGAACACATAACAGTACCCTTGGACCACAGGGTCAAACACAATTCAAAGTCTTTCATCTCCACCAGACAGATAAAAAAAAAGGTTTCTAAAAAAGGGAACCCGGAGAACCTACGTAGCTATAATTCCCCATGCTATTCATGTCCAAACCAATAAAACAAAATAAATTCAACCCACACCTCAGGTAAATGTATTTTACAGCTCTTAAAAGTTCCAGATTTACTACCGTCTTATGGTAGTCGTGATATTTTTGTTTTCGCAACCCTGAAATGCCACTTCCATCATGCAAGCTTCACCCAAGTTCTTTTAAGTGTTTCCAAGAATGTGTTTATGGCAATGGTTTAAAAAAAAAAAAAAAAAAAAGAAGAAGAAAAAAAAAAAAAAAACAAGCTCTAAAGCAGATGTGAAGAAAGAAGTGGAGCTCTGTAACTGGTAAGGTATTGTGGAAAGAAGGATGGTTGTTCCCCAACATTAAATATAATTTTTTTATAAAACTGATATGAAGCAATCTTGTAGATTTTACCCTACTGGCATAGCATGTACTTTTTAAGATATGCTGTTGGAGACCCCAGAATAATCTGATGGTAGTAAAATGGGTGAGAGAAAAGCTGAAAGAAGATGGAACCCTTACCTTTCCAAACTGGCGGAGGAGCTGAATAAGGGACCCTTTCCCAAAAGAATTGGTAAGGCTGGCGTGAAAGGCCAATGTAGGGTACTCCTGGGAAAGCAGGGCAACCCAGCGTTTCTAAAAGACAAACAGATTTGTGTTAGGTGTAAAATAGTTTTGATAAAACAATTTGCAGGTAGGAATTCAAGCAACAACTTCTGCACGGTATGAGATATCTGAGCCATGACATGGCTGACTATAAGCAGAATATACAGCCAATTAACTCTTAAATGCAAATGTAATCTATTGTTAAGGCTAGTAAACTCAAGCACTTAAACATCTGCACCAAGGAAACAATACGTGGTGTGTTTTGATAAGTTAGTTGGATAACTAAATGTGTTTGTCTATGTTAACTAGATCAACTTTTTTCAACCAATTTGTTTTGAATTACCTGCATTCCCGGGTTAGGCATTTTAATTTCTTGCAGAAAAGCTCAAATAGTGAACAGGACCGGACCCTTTTTAATAAAGTGGCCATTCAGTCTATATAATTATAAAAATTCCATTCAGAACACATCCCTCCATGTTAATAAATAGTTTGGGTTTTATAACTGTTTTGATGTATATATTCACACGACAAAGAAAAAAATATTTTTAAATAAATGAAATGGAAAAGACTTAGTTTAAAACTTGAGTCTTTTTTTCCCCTCTCTCTATATATTTTATTCCCAGTCAAAAAATGTTATAAACAAAACATAATTTTAAAAGAAGAAGTTTCGATAAGCAGAAATAAAATGGAAAAAAATAAATAAAAAATGAACGCTACTTAATCTGGATTAGAGAGGTCATAACTGCTGCTGGAAACATAATCTTTACTTAACATTTTCTAATAAGAATCTGTTTAAACAAAACTGGATCGAGATAACCCTAGCTAGATTCATGGCTTAATACACACTGAAAACCATAGAGAATTTTATTTAGTTTACCGTGACCCAGGTTGGAACAAGGTCACATTTGTTGAGAACGAAGATAAGATGTTTCCAGGGCTTTTCCTTCTTTAAATAGGTTTCAATATTCTGGGAGCGTGTGCCCATGGGGTCGCGAGCATCCAGCACTTGGATGATTACATCTGAAGAGTCGATCACCTGATGATAGATACCGAAGAGAAGCCAGGTAGTTTTTGGGAAAAAAAATGGATAACGTAAGGATATCTGCTTGACATATGTATATATTCATACATATGAATTAAACAAGCTACCAAAACAACAGGACATGGATCCTGTTCAAGAGAACAACATGTACCTTGTAAAGCTCACCCCAGATCCTTTTTGACTGCCCCTTCTTAAAAATCTCTTCTCGAACCTCGTCCCTGCAATCAAAATATTTTCTATTAGCTATTAGGTTCCCTTCACATGGTCCTAAACATCTAAACATTACATGTGGTCGTTTCTTTCCAAAACAGTGGGTATTTGGAAACACTTTTCTGTTCAGCTACAAGTGCTTCCATGTTTTGGTAAGTTTTTCAAAAACTAGTGCTGGTTCTTCCTTAACTCGCTGACTATTCTTGTTCTACCTACGCATTGCTTTAAAGAAAAGCATCTGCTAAATGTTTGGAAAATCCAAAACTGATGAAGATCTGGCTTATTGATATGTATGAATACTTCTAATGAGTGGGATAGTTTTTTATATTATATAAATGTGGGAGTAAACTGGAGACGCTGAAAGAAACCAATTTTAAAATTAAAAGAACATTTAAGTTCCACCAGAAACTACCTGTCCTTGCCATTCCTGGCAATCAAACTCTGGACTTTCTTGCAGTGAGGTGAAACCACTAACCACCATATCATCCAATTCTTGGTAATTTTATAAGTGGGATTTGTAGATAAAGACACATGCAGGTGAGGGGCTATTATCCTGTAGTCATTGCCTTATTAATGAATGTCGAGACACATCTGCCTTCCTCAATTAGGGTGTTCTCTTGTCTTTCCCATGTTTAAGAGTAAGAGAAATAGGCCTCTGTGTAACACCATATTTATACCCCAAGAAAACAGGAAGTGGTGAATTACTAATTAAAGTTTCCCAGATACTTTATACATTACAGTAGAAGTGACATAAATGGTTTAAATAAATTTATTTCCAAGAAAATGGTGAGGTGGAATTGTGGAACAGGTCATTTAATAATAAATAAAATAATTTTATTGATTTATTGTTCCACTTAAGATGAAGGTTTCTTTTTTCTAAATTTTTAATTATGCTTCTGCAATAAAAAATATGTATATATCTATTTGAACTAGGGGTGCCAATAATTATGAAGGACTGTAAATTGGTTTAAGAACCTCAAATGAAAAAACTTTACACACACCCATTAAACAATCCAAGTCATAATGGGGTAAACAATAATATTAACGTCAGCATAGTGGTGATAACTTAATGATTGGTGAAAACATATGAAAACTCAAAAGCTAACCCAAACAAGGCAATCCGTAATAAATAACTTGAAAGGAAAACCGACACACTAACCAAAAATAGAAATTAAAACTCTAAGAACTATTATAAAGGGTTTTTAATAAACACAATCATAAGTTTGGAAATGGTTTAAAAAAAAATTTGCTTTAACATCTTTAACTTGAACTAGATAAAAAAAGCACAAAAAGTTGAAGTAGGATAGTAAAAATTTATCCCAAACAATTAAATAAATGTCACAGGATGAGCCAACAAAAAACGAGGAAAAGCAGAAACATTTGGAAAAATAATAAAATATTAGTCATGTTAAAAATAATTAAAATGCCATTTATAATAAAGACAAATTAATTTACGAATTTTATTTTAAAAGATTAAAATACTCAGATGTTAATACTTTTAATAGAATATGATACTTTTATTTATCAAAAATGCCTAAACATGATTCATAACAGTGAAAACGGATTATTCACATAATTCAGCAACGTCTCATTTCTAGCAGCTTCCCTATTAGTCACATATTTAGCATCTTTTATAACTCTGAACCCACCTGAAAACTATTAAAAGCATAAAAGTTAAACCACACTAAATTAGTAAAACAAGGGGAAAACCCTCAAGCACAACAGTTCAAAAGCAAAAGCACATCAGTTGTTTCGGAAACATGCAAACTTTCGAATTTCCCAGTTTGGCATTAACAAAACATCCTCACCTGACACCACTGTCCTCGGTCACAAGGTCACGGTCTTTCTCGACACTGTAGCTCTGTGTTGAGGCCTCCGCCTGTTCAGCCAGTTCTGTCAATTCCCCCACACTCAGGTTAGGCCTTTTTCTTTGTGCTTTGGGCCCGAATGTGTTCTCAAACGTCTCTGTATCCAGGATATGGACTTTGGAGTTCTGAAATGCATTTAAGAATGACATGATGCTCATGCTGCTGTTTTTCTTCTCATGGTTTTGGAACAACATGAAGGTGGAATGATAGTTATATGAGAAACTGATGAGAAAATGTGTGTTCTTTTTCCACATTGGGTTTTGCCTTGTCTTAATTTCTCTACATCCACATCCATCACCATTTCTAGAAAAACTGTTCCTGATGTCTGCGCCCGATTTCTACTTTTAATCTGTTTTAAGGCTATTAAAGGAAGATGTTCAGAAATAATAGAGAACTCACACATGCACTTGTTTGCTGCTAAGGTGATGAGCGTTTTACATACAGTAAAGAACATTTAGCAACTTTTATGACATGACTTGAAATTAAATATTAAAAGTAATAGGTAAAATCTGCTTCACTTTTTAAAGTTACACTTCTTAAATAAATATGGGTTTCAGGTTCTGAAATAGCACTTAAGGGAAACAAAATAGTTTTTTGGGGGCTTTAAATGTACAGTTTCTGTACATATGCACATACAGCTGTGTACCTCAATCTAACGAGAAGCATTTTAATAAAAGATAAATTGATAAAGTTTTATTTTAGGATTTTAGGTGAGTATCAATATCCTTTATCTGAATTGTAATACCCCATCTAATGATTCTTTTTTTAGTCAAAGAATGAAAATAAAGCCACTCTTTAATTATCAGTCTGTCATGTAATTTGTGGTGTGTGTGTATATATGTATGTAACTTTTTTTTAAGGACTTTTTTAGGGATATTCTCATATCATAATTGTGGCACAATTTTTGGTGTCGGTCCATGCACGTTATTTACATAATCTCAATGTATCTTAACTGAGCTTGTAAATCATACAAAAGGAAAGAAATTAGACTTCACAAAAAATTTAAATATATTCCACCTATTGTGAACTTAGCAGGAATGGATGTATAAAGGTGAATTTAATATTTACATTTAAAATGAAATTTTTATCAAAACCCACTGAGCTGAGCACCCAATCAGTTTAATTATCTCACACTAGTGACGCTAAACTGCAAAATAATTATTTATTTATTTTTTACATTTCTTAGTATTTTCACTTTAGGAGTGAAATAATTTGTAAAAAAATAAACTAAATATGAAAATATTATAAAAATATTTCAGGAATAATGTGAATCTAACAGTAAGGCGGATCGGCAGATGTGGACTTGGCCTTAAATAATTTTAGAAGAAGATAAAAACAAAAACACAAACTAATCAGCACAGATAAACAAAGACTACGGCAAAATGCTGGCCTTCGGTAAAACAGAAGGCAGGATTGTGGGTGTTTAATAAAAGTGAAGTGGACATTTATCTTGCTCTGCTTGAATGGTGCCGCAAACACATGGAATCATTTAAACAGGAGAAAGTTTAACAACATGCTAAACACAGTGGCTACCTTCACAGGAAACAAACCCAGGACTTTCTTGTCGTGAGACAAAGACTCGTAATGCCACCTTGCTATTCGGAAGAATATCAATAAGTGAATGATTCTAATTACAGTATAACATGTTAGCAATACACGAACAATACATACTTACCTGGGTTGTTTGCAGCTTCATTGACATTAAAAGAAACTCCATTGACAATTTAATAATAAAAAAAAATATTTATCTTCTACTATAATTCAACTATATTCTTTACCTGATACAAAATGTCAGGGTTTGCGTACAAAGTCTACAAAATTTAAAATACCTTATTTTAAAATCACATCCACACACACAAAAAAATAAATAAACGGCTTTTCACTTTAAATCATTATTGTTGTACAGCCGAATTTTATGAAGTGCTTAAGTAACAGCTGCAGGTCACAAGAGCTCCTTCAGATAAACATCTGGCCTATTACTGGCTGATTATTGCCCTCTTTCCAGGACTAGTGTATTTATATTTAGTTCAATGACACTTCAATTGCAAATACGTGGATCTGTTTAATATATTACAGCCTAATTATAGACATTGGTTACAATAAAATAAATTGTAACAATCGTAACATTGTAACAATTATTTGTCAGCATGGCGAGGGTTTCAATGGGTGGGACAGACACGTTGTGGGCAGGTCGAGGACAGCTTGTTAAAAAAAAAAAAAAAAAAAATTTAAAATACAGTGGAACCTCTGTTTTCCTTAACTTCAAATATCGCTCGATTTGGTGTTAGTCAATCAAAAATTGTCTCTGTTTTAGCTTGTAGCTTCGAATTTGATCTGCGTGCTCTAGTAACATGGAAAATTGTCATTTGTCTCTGTTAAGTTTTCCTTACAATAGGAAAGAGGAGTTAAAGCTTTACTTTAGAAGCCCATTTAAGAAATAGACCAGAAACACAAAATCATCAGAAAATATGAGAATGGCAGTAAGAGGACTAAAATCAGCCACACTTATGAAAAGTTGTCGTCCACAATATGTTCGACTGTGGCAAAAAAGGATGCGATAAAAAATCTAATGTAGTGAAAGGCATTATTATACATTTGGATCAATCAAAACAGTTGGATGGTATTAATAAAGTCAATTTACCATTTACATTAGTCTTTTATATAACTTTTATATTCATTTTTCAAAATATATTCATAATTTAATTGTTTTGTTTTAGTACTAAACACTACATTTATTCTCATTTATTCTAAACAACACATTCATGTATTTTGGAGTCTCAAAAACAACTTACACTGATTAAGGTGGAAATGGGTGCCTCAGTTTTAACAGCCAATGGATTAACAATGAAAACAAAGGTTCCACTAAACATTTTTGAAAAGCGAAAAAAATTTAATGCTTATCTAATTTTGTACTCTTCTTTTATCTTGGAAGTTAAATAGACAGAGAGGGGAACGTGTCTGAAGCGTGCAGCATTTTGTGCCATGGTAAACACTATTTGTTTACCGGTTACTCTTCTCTGTAAATTTTTGATAATGTTCAGAGGCAAAATGTTAAAACACAAAAATAATTCTAAGTATTTAAAATGTGGATTTTCGTTCTTTGAAAAAGTTTCTTACGGTAATTGCTCTTAAATTCACTTTGAATGTACACTGGAGATCAAAATTAGAGAACAATTCAAGAACACTTGATTTTTTCAGAAATAATGCACTCTTCATTGG
>JAOUQT010340376.1:0-12895 GCA_025769995.1 Xyliphius kryptos | reverse complement strand
GAGGAAACCGGAGAATCCGGAGGAAACCCATGCAGACACGGGGAGGACATGGAAACTCCACCCAGATTGGGATTTGAACCAGAAATCCCCAGCAGTGAGAGGCGAAAATGCTAACCACTAATCCACCATGCTGCCCCTATTTCTTTAATTTTAAATAAAATACATTTACATCTCTAGTGGACAGTTATTTAAAGCACTTTAATTAAAAGAATGGCATCACGGTGGCTTAGTGGTTGGCACGTTTGCCTCTCAGCACTGGGGGTTCCCGCTTCGAATCTCGTTCTGGATGGCGTTTCCATGTCCTCCCCGTGGGTTCCTGTCCGTATAGGTTTTCTCTGGGTTCTCCTCTTTCCTCCCACAGTCCAAAAACATGGATTCCAGGTAAATTGAGTTCTCTAAATTTGTGCCCAGCGATAGATTGGTGCCCTGTCCTGAGATGTTCCCCACTGGATGGGAAACTGAAAAGGTGAATTTTAGAAGCCTGCATTAAGGGCACAATTATCTGAAAAGCAGAAATGTCCAGAAGAGTGAAGGAGGAGAAATAAGGGAGAAGGAACGCTGTCCTCGTTGTGGGTTTTACAGCCAGAAACAATCATTTGGAAACAAAGGAGCATGGAGTTACGGAGTAAAGCCCCAGAACAAGAACCTACATTATTATTACATCCCCTAATCCGCAATTCAGCCATAAGTCTATAATGAGTACGTGGACCGATCGGGGGAATGAGAGTGAGAGAGCTGCACATGAGAGCGCTCCAGAAACAAATCTGTTAATTGTACCGGACTCGTTATTAATCACAGTGTATTATCATCAGTCCTGGGAATTTTCATCCGTATGGCGTTTCTGATCCACAGTTCATCTTGTGTTGTAGTCTAATTCAACCAGAGCCGGCGGTTTAAAAAACGAGGTGTAAGGAAAAAATCCAGCGACATGTCTGCGAGTCTTCACAAAACAATCCCTATTTTCACAGGTGCGGAACGCTGACGTCACGCGAACCCTGCAGAAGTTCCTGAGTTCCTAACATGTTGTGGTTTCAAGGTTTTGGCAAAACTGAGTCTTTGCTCCGTTGCAGGTGAAGGTAGCCAGTCTGCCGAGTAAACACTCTGAAATACAGACTCCTATTCATGGCTAAATATTCAGCGTGTGAGAGAATGATAATCCGAGCCAGACTGCAGTCTGATTCCACACAAAAACCTCTGTGGAACAATCAGGGAACAACTCCCTCGAAATTACAAAACAACTTCCATTAGAGTTTTATATAAATCTCAGGTTCTGCTGCCAGCTACTAATCGTGGCGATGCTAACTATCCAGCTAGCATAAAAACTGTGTGAGCATGTGCTTCATCATTAAAAATCATATCTAATTCATATTAATCACCAGATTAAATACATTACACATAAAAACAGAACTGCTACATGGTGCTGTATACTGAAAATAAAGTGAAGATATACACAAAACAAATCTCTGCACACTTTCTCTCATTTATAATCATAAACTAGCGGAATCGCCGTGCTGCGCTACGATGGAGGACTAAATTAAAAGGCAGTTGTGTTTAAATGAGTGATGGTGTTTGGAGGTTTTATAATTAAATGAAGGTATTATAGAGTGAGGGTTTGGGGCGAGTAAACATCTGAAATGTATACACTGTGAGTTGGGTCTACGGCACCACGCGCACGCTTTCTTACAGGAATTTATCTGTAGGTTTTCCATAGGGAACGACGGAGCCGAGTTTTAGCTTTGTAGGTACTCGCCAAGCGCCCAATCCATCTGAGGTTTTGGGTTCGATGGTGATGGCGAACAAACCATCAAACTTAGGAAAGCGAGAACCTGTTGTTCCAAGGACATGGTAGGGAATCACAATGCCAAATTTCAGCCTTGTAGGTACTTGGGAAGACACCAATGTGACACTGAAGAGGTCTTGTGTTTGATGGCGATATCGAACAAACCATTGAACATAAAAAAGCGAAAACCCATTAGTTTTTCCAAAGGCATGATGGGGAATCACAATGCCAAATTTTTGTCTTGTAGGAACTCGGGAAGCGAGAGAATCAGTGATTATGAGATTAGTGAGGCCTTTGGCGTTTGTAGGTATAGATTTATCAAAACATTCATTCATTCATTATCTTCATTATCTTCTGCTTATTTCTTTATGAGGGTCGCGATTTGTTTCCCCATGCCCATCCAGGGGAGAACGTTTCGAGCTCTGGGCAAATACATCCAGGACCGGGGGCTTATCCATCGCTGGACCACACACACTACAGAGAGGCAATTTAGAGCATTCAATTCACCTTGAATCCATGTTTTGGACTGTGGGAGCAATTTGGAGAACTTGGACATTAGAGAACATGGAAACTCCACCCACATTGGGATTTGAACCGGGAATCCCCAGTGCTGAGAGGAGAATGTGCTAACGTGTTAGCAGGCAGAATAAAGCATGGAAAAAAAAGCTTAATATTTTAGAACTAAAAATAAGCTCTAAATTGGGTGGTTTAACGGTTAGCATGTTCTCCCCTCAGCGCTGGGGATTCCTGGTTCAAATCCCAATTTGGGTGGAGTTTCCATGTTCTCCCCGCATCCACGTGGGTTTTCTACGGATTCCCCGGTTTCCTCCCACAGTCCAACAACATAGATTCAAGGTGAAATGAATGCTCTAAATTGCCCCTATAGTCTGTGTTGCGGTGTGAGTGAGTGTGTGCCCAGCGATGGATTGGCACCCTGTCCTGGGTGGATCTGACCAGCGCCTAAAAAGTTCTCCTCTGGAGTAGAGGATTAATGAATGAATGAAAATTGTTTTGGTGGTGTGAAATAATTAGTCACTTCTTCAAAGAAAGGAATGACTTTAATGCTTTAGATCCACATTACATTTCCAAAAGTCCGTCACTAGGGGGCGTGGTCAGCGGCAGCTTTGTGCATGCATGGTGAGGCCAGACGCTGAAGAAACTGTGGGTCTCTAAAAGTGTCCAATAACAGCAGGAGAAGTCGCGGGACGCTTTTTTATTTATTTTTTATTTTTTTAAAAACGTCATGAAATTTTTTAAAGCGTCGCTTGATAAAGTGACTCAGAGTCTGCACTGCGTACAGCTTGGCCTATCAGGGGCCGCGGGAAGTGACGTCACGGGCGCCTCACGCTTATCTTGAGAGGCGCGCTCCCCCACCGCATGTTCCAGTGAGCGCGCCCACGGTGCACAGCGGAGCCGCACACAGTGGGTATGTTCTCCGTCTCCTCGCGCTCTTTCTCTCTCTGCGCATGCGCGTAGGTGCCGCAGCTGCTCAGGTCCGGGTCCGGTTCCGGTTCGGTCCGCGCTGCACGGGGTGTACGACCTGTCGGGGGCGCTGTGGGGTTCTGTCAGGGTGGTCTGTCCGGTAACCCGGTTCCGGTTATATAACGTGTATAAGCGCCGGGTTCGGGGCGGGCAGTGCGGGGGTTCCGGATGGTTAGCGGGTTCTGGGTCAGAGTCGGAGTTCTGATGACACACTTGACCTTCAGCTCTATGCGCACGTGCAACACCTGCTCCCTGTGCGCATGCGCGCTAACCTGCACACTGCGCCTTTAATAAATAATAAATAACTATAATAATAAATATTGCAGCCGGACTGAAAAGGCGTGTGTGTGTGTGTGTGTGTGTGTGTGTGTGTGTGTGTGTGTGTGTGTTAGTGTTAGTTACTGTTGGCTCTGAAATAGTATTTTTAGATGTTCCACATTGTTTGAACCCGTTTCCATGGAAACTGTAAATTAGAATTATTGAATCTGGGTTAATTTGCATGAAGCAGCCTGACTGAAAGAACAGGTTCAACTAGATATATAGCTGTTAATAGCTGTTATAGCCCCCACCCCCCCATTGACCTTCATTTCTTTATTAGCCTACACATAATCCTCTGTGTGGGGCAAGGGGGCATACCCATCCAGGGGAGAGGGTTTTAGGTGCTGGGCAGGTAAACCCAGGACGGGTTGCTAATCTTTTGCTGGGCACACACACACACACACACACAAGCACCATGTTTGATCGACCTCCTGAGGGACTGATGCATTTTTTTTTTTAAATGTAGTTTGGAAAAGTTGTTTTTCAGATGATGTTGATTAATAAAAAAACAAAGTGGGTGGAGTTTATGGGTTCAAATTGAATCATTTGTTTGGAGTCTGGAAAAAAGTGTGCAGTTTGAAACGTTTTTTGGGTTGAAGATAAAACCTTAATGTGTTTGGCAGCAAATATAGCGCCAATTAGAGGCCAATCGGTGTGAATTTTGTTATCGGAGATGATGCACCCGCCCTCCAAGTTCGGCCGTCTGTAGGACTCGGGGTGTCGGCTGCCCGACGTGTGTGTTACCTGAAAAAAGAAACTCCTCCGGTTTGTTGCTCTGTACCTGAACCCCTACAAATACAGTTTCTTTGTGTTGTATTTTGTAGTCGATTTATTTGATCTGAGTGTTGTGCAGTTTGTGTTTAAAATCACAAAACGATATATTTTTGTGATTAAATTTTCCTTATGTTTAATTTTGGCACCCTGTAGTGTTTGGACCCCGGTGTGGGACCCTGTTGGTGATGTCAGTAATCCTGACGAGTGTGTGGTTGTCGTTTGTTGTTACATCGTTGTATTTCTTAGAAATCTTTTGCCATACTGCAGTGTTGTAATGAAGTGTGTAACGGTCAGACACACACACACACATCTGTGGAACATGTCTTGATTCGTATGAACGCTAACTTTTCGACTCTGTTCTCATGTTGGATTCTGAGTTTAGAGACTTGAACAGAACTTTATGATGAATTTGGGGATTAGACCCCCGACCTTCAGACCAATGACCCGTCCCCCTCGCTGACATTAAATAATAATAATAATAATAATGATAATAGAAATGCTCCTAAACATCATTCAGTAAAACTGACCTGAGATCAGAAGACTCAGAGGGAATGAAGCTCTAAGTGTTTTTTGTTTTTGTGTTCAGTGGTTTTGGATTAACATTTTTTGTGTTTGGGTTTTCAATCACTCTGAAGCAGAAAATGTTCAGATTTTGTCTTTTGATTGGCCTCTAATTGGCGCTATAGTGCAGCAAAGCACGTTTTCAAATATTTTACCAGGCTACACAATTAATTTTTTTTCTCCCCAGAACCCAAACAAACACCTTTGCCACTTGGAGCCATAAGCTCCACCCACTTTGATGTTTGCAAATTAACATAGTTTTAAAAATCTTCTTTCGGGAAATCGTTCTAGGTTTTCCAGTCAAAGAGGCTGGAAGGGAGGAACACCGAACATCAGGGTGCATGAGGCTTTGTCTGCTCTGAGGTCTATGACATCAGATATCATATTTATTTATATATATATATATATATGAGATCAAATTGTTGCATGTGTGGCCCACTGCTTGTAATTACAGAGATACTGCCGGTTGCCATGGCAGCGGTTATGAGTATTGTAATTGAACATGGTGCAACACCTTTGAGAAACTAGAATGTAGATTGTATCTGACTTCATCATCATCATCATCAGACCTGTTCTTGCTGCTGATGGGATGATTCTGAAACTACTGAGTGAGTGACGTGTGGGCGTCCCAATACTTTAGTCGCTGTAGTGTAAAGTGCAGCCTGTGTCCTGTAGTTTCCTGTGTCTGATTTATAAATAGGCAGCGTGTCTATTATTCACATTTAGTAACTCATAAACGCCCCCCCCCCCCCCATGGAAAACACGGTTGGTACTGCGTGATGTGGACCGTGCTGTTCCACTTCTCGTTCTTCTTTTAGCGACGTATGATGAACGCTTATCCGAGCTCCGCTTCAGGTTTAAGCATCTGCACCCAGCACCATGTGACTCCCATGTGAGCCGGACCACGGTTTAATCCAACCCCCCCCACCCCCGCGCACAGAGGGGCTGCTTAGAACCTCAGAATCCAAAACTTTAGGATCTATTAACTGTGTGTGTGTGTGTGTGTGTGTGTGTGTGTGTGCACAATAGAATGATTGATCCAGACTGTAACAGTCACACGCTGCAGAGTTGAACAGTATTCACTCTAAGTCTGTTCCACCTGGTTTTATGTGGGGGGGGGGGAGCTCAGTAGTTGGGGTGCTGAATGTTCAGTTTGAAGGTTGAGAAGTTATTAAAACCACAAACTGCGGCATCAGAAACATCAAATGTTCGGATTACAACGTCTGCTTACGGTACAGTATCAGTGAAACGTTTGACCCCGCCCCCTTCTGTTCCAATATCTCACCATATATAAAAATTCACTTTTAACCCAGCTGTGCAGTGACACACACACACACACACACACACACACACACAGGGTGAGGCGAGCACACGTGCCCGAAGCAGTGGACAACCCTTTACCCGGCGCCCGGGCAGCGATTGTAGTTGTGTGTCTTGCCCTCGTGCATTTCAGCCAGCGTACATGGTGAACCTGATCCTAAAGCAAGATGGACTTTGTAGTTCTAAAATTACACACTGTAGTCCATCTGTGTTCGTTCTTGATTTTGTTAGCCCCCCCTGTTGGTTCTCAGGAGCATCACAGAACGGGTATCATTTGTGGGGTGTATTATTAATTGTCAGTTCTGCAGGACGGGGGTGACACTGCTGGGATAGGATTTAATAAGACCTGCTGGTAAAGGGGACGTACACGTTACAGTCCACAAACCCAAATTCTGGATTGTAGGGAACTGATGGCATGAATAATAAGAGGGTGTGTACAAACTTTTGGCCGGTACAGTGTTCATGTGTTTGGGAGGTGACGGTTATTCTGATCCCATTGTGTGCGACCGAACAGGAACGAACCTGTGTGTGATCTGGTCGTCACGTCTTCCTGGTCAGAGGCGTGGCCGAACATGCGGCTCTCTATCTCCGGTGCGCAGGAGACCTGAGTCCTGATCTGGAGCGAGCAGACGAGGTGCACTTGTCTCGGCGGTTTCAGTTCCTGTTGGTGGAATCTGGTTAAACCGGCCGCTCAATCTGACACAACAATGAGGATCTGCAGAATGTTCTACGACGTTCTAATTCTACATGGAGGGTTCAGTTCGAGGACATTTTCTACCTGGTGTTGTGATTGTAGTGCTTGAGGGGGGAGGGGGTTCACCTGTACCTTAAACGCTCCAAAGTCTCGTCGCTTAAAATAAACAGAGAATCAAATCAGCAGTTTTATCCGTTTTGGGTCCGCGGTGAACGACATCTGGGTCCGGACCGCGGTCCGCCTATTGGTGACCCCTGCTGTAGAAGAATGAATAAATGCTGCATTGACCAGTCGGGGTTTGTGGATGGAGAGTGCAGACGCATACATTCCTCATTCCCATTTAGGGAGAACATTTCAGGCACTGGGTAGATACACCCAGGACCGGGCACACACTCACTCACACACCCACTGGGGCAATTCAGAGCAGCAGAATCACCTTGAATCTATGTTTTTGGACTGTGGAAAGAACCTGGAGGACATGGGGAGAACATGGAAACTCCTCAGGGATTTCCTGTAGGGGTCAGTGTTGTGTTTATTTAATAGTGAACAGTCTGGAGTTACATTTTGACTCTTTAGTAACGGTTCTATTTACGGAACGCAGATCACAGCTGCTGTAGTCTGAGTGAACAGGATACTGATTGTGTATCTTCATAATATAATTTGTTTCATTTGAAACTTAAAGGATAAAAGTGTAAAATAATATTAAGTGTTGGATGATATTAATTATAACTGGATTTTTAAGTATTGAAAATAATCGTATCGTTGGCTCGGGGGAATCGAAATGGAATCGACATGAATGGTCCTATTTACACCCCTAGTTTCCTGATGGTCTTCTTTTTTAAACTGATGGGAACTCCCTAACAGAACCAGAACCCGACTTGGTTCCTCTCTCAGGAGTTATTTGTGTTTGTGCCGGTTCTTTAACCACAGGAACCTGCTGACTTCAAAAGATGTAACTCAGGTGTGAAATGCAGAAGTAGAAGTATCACTAACGGTTAATTAAATGTACCTGAACGATTAATATTCCACCCCCCACCCCCCACCAACCTGAAGCTCTTTAGGTTATCCTCTCTATAGTTCTCAGACTGTAATGAAGGTTCCTGTTTCCTGGCGTCAGATTGCGACGTCCTTGGAGATCCAGTAAGGTGAGGAGATCGCTGATGAGGCGTTACAGATGGAGATGATGGATTCGGTTTCTCAGCATGTTTTTGATCAGGAAAGAGGAAGGGAAAGTGTAACTGAGCTTTATATAGATCTGACAGATGTTCAAGAGGGGCTGATGGGAAGGTTATTTCCCCCCCCCAAAAAAGCATGAAACCCAGTAATCACTCAGCCCCTTGATGGAGTTATTGGTTTATTCTCAGATGTAATGGTTCAGCTCTGCAGCGTTTGAGTAAAAATGTCTGATGGAGATGATCCTGCAGGAGGAAGAGTCGTGTGCAGATACGTGTTGATGGTTTGCTGCGTTTTCACTGAAAAAGATTTGAATTTTTTGTTTGTCTTTACAGCCAACAAACAGAGAACCAATGGATCAAGCCAGGACCACGATAACCAAAATAGTAAGTTCTTTTGGTTCCATTCACCAATTTTGTTTTCAACATGTTTATGAATAAAATTTTGGGACGCCCGTTATAGATCCAGTGCTTTTTATTTAGACATTTAAATAAAAAGGAAACCGCACTGTCACTTGTAATTAAATTCTTTACGAGGGTCATCAGGGGAGAACATCTCAGGTCCTGGACAGAGCGGACAGGGTGACAATCCATCGCTGGGCACACGCTCACTCACACATCCACTATACGGGCAATTTAGAACATTCAATTTACCTTGAATCCATGTTTTTTGGAATGTGGGAGGAAACCCATGTGGACATGGGGAGACCATACGAACTCCACCCAGATTGGGATTCAAACCGGGAACCCCCCAGTGCTGAGAGGAGAACGTGCTAACCACTATGCCACCGTGCCGCCTGACTGAAAACAGAACAAATAAATAATATATACATTCTTTTATTTAAATAATACATAAGTGTCTATAAATCTTTATACGTATAAACACTCAGCACTAATTCTCCCGCTTCCTGAGAACCTGCAAGGCTGAAACTTGGCACCGTGATTCCCTAACATGTCCTTAAAAACGGGTTCTCGCTTTCCTACGTTTGATTGATCGCTTACCATCGAACCCAACACCTCGAATGGATTGGCGCTTGGCGAGTATCTACAAAGCTGAAACGCGTCTCTGTCGTTCCTTATGGTGTTCTTGGAAAACCTACTGATAAATTCCCATATGAAAGCGAGCGCGTGGACGCCGTAGTCCCAACTCACACTGTATACATTCCACATATACATTTCACATGTTTAATCCAAACCTCACTCTATAATAATACATACATTTATCTATATAACCTCCAAACACCATCACTCACTCAAACACAACCACCTTTCAACTTTCACACTGTTATTGTGTTCGCCACCAGGGGGCAGCACGGCCATTCCGCTAGTATACGTTTAACAGCATGGCATTCACATGTCTCACCATCTTTAATCTTTGTGTTGTAAGTGCATTAATGCCGTTCGTTAGCTTTTGTTTGGCTTTCCGTTCTTTACTGTGAAACGTATGGTGGATTTCCGCAATCTTAACGGCGCTCTGGTCCACGAAAACAGAGCTTCCACTGTGTGTTTGTTTAACACGCTGTCCGTGACTTTCCCACACGGTGTCTGATTTTGGAGAAACGCTGATTTGCATCTCATGGTTGCCGGGTAACGGTGTGGTTTCTCTCGGCGGCCGGCCGGATGACCCGATGTCTGAACCGTTTTGTGTGTTTTCTGCAGTTCAATGGGGAGCCGCTCTCCTACACGCGCTTCAACCTGACCCAGAACATGGAGGAGGATGCCAGCCAGGTGGAGATGAAGCTGTCCTCCGATATGGACGAAGACGTGGGAGGAAATGGAGTCGTGGATAACGGGCTGCACCGTCACCCGCGCCCGTCCTACATGAGCAAACCCGGCCTCCTCACGCGGAGGAACGTCTGTATGCTGGTCGTCTTCACGCTGGTCGTCTTCGTCGTGGGTACGGCGCTCACGGACACGGTGCTGGTGAACCCCGTTCTGTTTGTTTTTAACTCCACAGTGTAGTGACCGCAGTGTTGGTGGTGTTTCAGGGTGTTTGATCGGATATGCAGCTCATAAGAAGCCTGATGCAGGAGCACCGAGCTGCACGCCGGCCGCGCTCCCCTCCAAGGATGAGGCGGTGAGCCCCGTGCAGATGGTCACGGAGCTTCAGTGGAGCGACATTTCCAGCCTCCTGAAACAAAAGCTGACCACGAGTGCGATCGAAAAGACCCTCAGGTATCTCCAGAAACGCTGTCTTGAATGTCAAGCTCCGCCTCTTTGTCTTTCTCTAGTTAGGTAATCTACAATAACCAATGTGGACCGTAAGACCCTGAACCCTCATTGCTTCTGAATACGTAATCCTGATGAACTGACACCCTAAATACCAAGCTGCCCCGCCCATTTTGACCCCAAGCCAATGGGAATACTCATCTGTTTATACAAAGGGATCTGCAAAATGATGTCCCCTGTGTTCTGATTGGTTGAATGTTCTTTACATAATTTTAATAAAAATAATAAAGCAATAAGGCACTAGGGGGCGTTGCATTATTGTGAATAAATCACGGGGAAAGGGCTTTGGCTAGGGATAAGTAAAGTTGCACCTCTTTCCCGTTATTTATTCACAATAATGCCACGCCCTCTAGTGGCATCTTGCTTTTATGAAAAACTTACCAATACTATAATAAAAAAAAGGTTTGATTCATAAATACGTTTATCAAAAACATAATTTGTTAATCTGCTCTTCCCCAATGTAATTTAATACGGTTTTTAAAGTTAACGCTGATCGCCGAGTAACAGGTTTCCGGTTTCTTTAACATTCACATACTGCCATCTAGAGTTAACTTTTTTTTTTTTTTTTTTTTGATTTTAAGAAGCGGAACGACCTGTTTTATAACCTAAAATGACCAGTGTGGACACTAAGACCTGTAATTCTCGCCGCTCCAGCCGGGTGGATCATTATGGACCCTGCACTGTACCCCCCCCCCGATGTTTAGATTAAAGTTGCCACGCCCACTCTGACCCCAATCATGAAATTGTACCCTGAAGTCAGTTTGTGTAAAATCATCTGCAAAACGAGGTCATGTGTCCCCTGTGTCCTGATTGGTTGAATGTTAAATAATTATAATTTAAATAATAAAAAAGTGGGTGTAGGGTTTAATGTCTCCTAAATAACCACGCCCTTTATTTTCAGCGAGTTCACCCTGGACCGCCATCAGGCGGGTTCTGCGGGAGACGAGGCGCTCGGTAACCTCGTATGGAAACGATTCCAAAGCCTCGGCATGAACTTCTGGAGTGACGCTCACTACGTGAAAATCCAGACCCGCCCCGCTAGCGGCACCAACAGGGTCACGTTCCTGAATAAAACCTACTTTGAATTGGGCTATTTGGCCTACAGCGCCACGGGAACGGCCGAGGTCTGTACCCACGTCTGTGGAATTCTCCTGCGCCGCCAAACATGTCTAAACGAAAGTGTTGTTTGTACAGGGCGCCGTTCTGTACGCGCATTATGGACGAGAAGACGACCTGAATCGTCTACAGGAGCTGAACGTCGACCCGAGTGGACGGGTGCTGCTGGTCCGAGCCGGGAGGATCAGTTTTGCCGAAAAGGTCGGTACTGGTTTGAGTTATTTGAGTTGCGTTGTGTTTAAGTTTGAGTGCTAATCCTCGATCGGTGCGGTTTTAAAGGTGGCGAACGCGGTGAGCGTTAACGCCAGCGCCGTGCTGATCTACCTCGACCCTGTGGACTATTCCATCAGTGCAGATGCCGACCTGTTTGGTCATGTGAGTATTTTAAGGTTAATGTATTTAATAAAGCAATAAGGTACAAGAGGGCGGGGCACTAATGTAAATAAATGCCCTACGCAAAAAAATGTCCTGTGATTTCACAATGTCGTCGTATTGCTTTTATAAAACACTTACAAACGCACGATAATAAAAAACATGCTTTTTATAAATGTGTTTATGAAAATCAAAATCATTAATCTGCTCTTCTGTGACGTAATCTGCTCCAGTTTTTAAAGTAAACGCTGATCGCTAAGTCACAGGTTTCTGTAACAAATACTGCCATCTAGTGGCCAAATTGCAGTGTTTATTAAAAATGTGAAAAATAATATACTTTATAAAACGGCTACTTGCGCTTCCTCAATCTGATTGGCTGAGCCGTTTGTCCAGCCGTGACATCATTGACAATAACACACGCCTTTGAGCACTTCACACTTCACAGTGTGTGATATAATTTGGCCTCTAGATGGCGGTATTTGATTGCTGGTGAAATCGGAAATCTGTTACTCGGCGATCAGCGTACACGTTAAAAAACAGACTAAATTACATCGCAGAACACAAGTTCATTAACACTTTCGATAAACACATTAAAGAATTCTCTAACAATCCAACGCTGCCATCTAGTGGCCAAATTACACAATGCAGTTTGTTGGAACGTTAGGAAAATGATGTAGATTACGCATTGATTCAAATGTGAAGCACTTGGAGGTGTGCGTTGTCAGTGATGTCACGGCTGGACAGACGGCTCAGCCAATCAGATTTAAGGAGCGTAACTACCAGATTTATAAAATGCATCATTTTCCCGATGTTTTTGATAAACTGCATTATGTAATTTGGCCCCTAGAAGGCAGTATTTAATTGTTCGAGAAACCTGAAACCTGTTACTCAGCGATCAGCGTTTACTTTAAAAAGTCGACTAGATGACGTCGCGGAAGAGCAGATTATTAACGATTTAGCTTTCAATAAACACATTTATGAATTAAACCTTTTTATTATAGAGTGTTTTATAAAAACAATAAGGGATGTGAGGTTGTGTGTTATTGTGATTACGGGAAAGAGGTGTAACTGTACCCC
>JAOUQT010340365.1:0-12895 GCA_025769995.1 Xyliphius kryptos | reverse complement strand
AGTGAGTGTACCCAGCGATGGATTGGCACCCTGTCCTGGTTGTTTCTGCCCAGCGCCCAAGATGTTCTCCCCTGGATGGGCATGGGGAACCCCACCACAACCCTAGTAGAAGAATAAGCGTAAGATGATGGATTGATGGATGTTATTCAACAGGATTGAGGTTAGGGCTCGCTGCTGGCCAATCCCGTTCATCCAAACTTATCTAACCATGTCTTTATAGGGTTGGCTTTGTTTGGTTAGCTCCACAGTCCGGCTGGAATAAAATGGGCCTTCCCCAAACTGTAATTCGCAAAGGTGTCAAATGTTGCAATGGGACTGAACATAAATAATCCAAAACCTTAATACAATGACTTAAACATGCGTCCCGATACTTTTGCAGATTTTCTGAACCTCGCATGATTGGTGCATGTTGTGACCCTCGCTTGATTTCGGAGGTACCTTCTGTGGGCCGGCTGGTGCCATGAGGTTCTGTTATTTCTCGGATGCTACTGAGGTTGTTCCGGGTTGTCGCCTCGTAACAGGACAGGATGATGTGGCTGCATGGTTCTCCCAGACCCCGAGGTATCTCCCAGTCCTCCTCCTCAGCATGTAGGCGCAGACCCAGCTCACAGCAACCACAGCACTCCTGAGGACCGCAGAACCACCCAATCAGTCCAATGGTAGAAGCACAACACACCCTGACACACCTGCACTGCAGTACTGAGAATCATCCACCACCCTAATAATACCTGCTCTGTCCGTGGTCCTGATCATCAGAGAACAGAGTGGTCAGAGTAGAAACAGATGGACTACAGCAGCGATTCTCAACTGGTGGGTCAAAACCCAAATGTTCTTTTTTGAAAAAAAAAAATAAGACAGAGAGAGGAACACGTCAGACAAATGCAGCATTCTGGTTGCCACGGTAACCACCATCAATTTGCCATTTGCCCCTCTCCTTATATTTGTGTTGATGTTCGGAGGCGAGCTGGCAAACCCCAAAAATAACCCGGATTTTGTTCATTGTGGCCGAGTTTCTCAGTTTCGTAAAAATAAAATGATCTAAAATTCACTTAGCGTGTGCAAGTTTAAATAATTTTTTGAAGGCTATTTCTCCAAAAATTCGTTTGGTTTGTATTCTATAATGGTGGCACAGTGGTGTAGTGATTAGCATGTTCGCCTCTCAGCACTGAGGATAAAGTTTTGAATTCCAATCTGGGTGGAATTAACTGTACATGTTCTCCCTATGTCTGTGTGGGTTTCCCCCAGGTTTATACCCACAGTCCAAAAGCATGGATTCAAAGTAATTTGGCTGCTCTTAATTGCCCCAATATGTCAGTGAGTGCCCAGCGATGGATTGGCGTCCTGTCCTAAGTGTATCTGCCCAGCGCCCGAAAAGGTCTTCCCTGGATGAGAATGTATTCTATAAAAAAGGGCCACAAATTAATGAGCATGAAAAATTGTGGGTCCTGGGCCAAACCCTGAGAACTTCTGGACTACAGAATGTAACTGTAGAACTACAAACTCCATCTATATGGAATGTGGAATTGATTTAATGGACAGTGAAAACAGGGAGGTGTATGAGTAGTGTCCTCATATTTCTGATCATACTGTAACTCTGACTGCATCAGACAGAACTCGACTGTAGATGGAGTTTAATAAGAACTTAAAATCGAACTCGGAAAGTCTGACGGTAAAAAAGCGGGAGGCGGCATGGAAAGCGTCTGGCACGCGGCCGGCCGCTCAGCAGGACGGACGGGGTGGCTGATTGACCCGGCTTTTCCATTTCCAGTTACACACTGCAGCCAGAAGGGTGTACCTCCGAAACTGACGGGAGGAAATGAAGCGGAAGGCGATGCTCGGCGAGGCTGTCACAGGCCGCAGAGATTACACGACTCCTCTGAACTGAAGCTCTGAGCGTGACGTGACTCCGCGGCCCCCGGATGACTCAACACCTTGGCGCGGGGCGTTCGCGTGACACTCGGCCCTCTTCCGCTCAACAGAAACGGGGTTCTAATCAGCGGCATTACATTATTTACCCCTTCAGAACAACTGGAGATCCTACAAATTGTCCTCGCTGCAAACCCCAAACAGGACTGTGGGAGCAGCAGCGTGTTCTCCGGGGTCTCTAATGGGCCTCTGGGTGGCCGCCCTCACCTGGTAGGAGTCGCAGGGCTCCGCGGCATCCGGTTCACAACCCTGTCCCTGTTTCGCCGCATCCAGTCCAGCTGAACACCTCCGATCCCTCCACCAGCTCATGCAGCACTGCTTCTGAACAGACCTGGCACAGGAAGAGGAAATCCATATTTATACCACAAGGAGAACGTGGACATTGTGACCAAGTTGAGATGTTTGGACTGAAAAGACCGAAATTATGACATTCATATTCATGTGTGATTTACAATACATTATTTTCCTGTTTTTTTAAACTGCGTTCCATAATATGGCCACTAGATGGCATTATTTAATTGTTGAAGAAACCGGAAACCCGTTACTCAGTGATCAGAATTCATTTTATGATTTTTATTAACGATTTTGTTTTCAGTCAACGCATTTTAAACAAGCACAAACCTTGTTTTTTATTATAGTGTGTTTGTACCAGTTTTAGAAAAACACAAAGACACTCAAGGTTGTGTATTATTGTAAATAAATCACGGGAAAGACTCCACGTCACGTCACGCTTAACGAAACCTCTTTCCGTGTTATATTTACAGTAATGCTGTCCTCTTGTACTTTATTGCTTTGGAATAAACCCCAGCTTTGCACTTTGGGAAAAATTTAAGAAAGTCCCTCTTCTTTTCATGAATGATCATAAGATGATTGATACTGAAGCATCCATGTAGGTGGAGCTGGTTTCACCTGGTTTATGTATTTACTAGCGGAACAGCCATGCTGCGCTACGGTGGAGAACCTGATAACAACGTAAAAGGTAAAAGGCAGTTGTGTTTGAATGCGTGATGGGGTTTGGAGTTTATATATTTCAGAACGCATTTTTTTTATAGATTGAGGTTTGGAGCGATTAAAAACCTGATATGATTTTGTGGAATGAATATAGTGTGAGTTGGGACTACGGTGTCCACGCTCTCGCTTTCTTAAGGGAATTTATCAGTAGGTTTTCCAAGGTCACGAAAACGAAGGCATGACGGAGCTTCAGTCTCTTCAAGACCCCAATCCATCCGAGGTGTTGCGTTTGATATCAATACCGGCTAAACCATCAAATGTAGGAAAGCAAGAAACCTTTTTTTTCCAAGGACATGATAAGGAATCCCAACGCCAAATTTCAGCCTGGTAGATACTCGGGAAGACCCCGATGTGACACCGGATGTGGTCTTGCGTTTGATGGCGATATCGGACAAACCATCAAACGTAGGAAGGTGAGAAGTTCTTTGTTTTTCCAAAGACATGATAGGGAATCACGATGCCAAATTTTAGCCTTGCAGGTACTCGGGAAGCGGGAGAATCAGCAAGTCAGTGAGTGATCCTTTTTTAGAGAGAGGGGATGGACATGTCTCCTTCACATCGTGCCATCGAAGAAAGAAATTACGTTTGTTTTAACTGAATAGAACTGAATAGACATTTACCAGCATGCCGAGTCTGGCTCCTCCCCTCTGATGGGCACCATGTTTCCGCAGTGGTCGTGATCAGAGAGCCAATTCTCACCAGCCGCGCAGCATCGTTCAACCAGCAAACTGGAGACTAAGACAAACATCAGCATTAAACGCCTGGGAAATCATCAAACGCCGTCAGTCAGCTGCAGCAGAGAAAGGTGGACCTACGGGAGTCGTATCACTATGTGGTTTTAAAAAAACCCAAGATTTTAATCTCCTATGCATCTTCTAAACATCTGTGGTATGTGGTAGGAACCATCAAGACCCCACCATCCAACATACAAACCTCATGAGATCTGCTGTAACGTCTTGGTGCCAGATACCACAGTGGCACCTTCAGAGGTCTTGTAGAATCCACCGACTTAATTGGTATGTTCTCCACAGTATAAAGTCAAAGGCTTTACTTTACTGTAAAAGCTGCTGGGTGAAAATCATGACCTTAGAACCTAAAACATGATCCTGTTGTGATTTGTCGTAAAACAATAATCGTCACACAGTAGATCACAGAGTGGGAGCGGGACACGCCCTCTTCATCCCGCGCACTCTGTGTGAAGAAGGTCTGTGTGCTGCGGGACATTTCAACACCCACAAACCTCCCATTTCCCTCCAGCAAGTCGTTTCATGCCAGCAGGTTTTCAGCGACGCTAATTCGTGCAGCTGTGGAACTTTGCTGGAACTGGGCTAAAAATAACCGCTGCGGACGCTGAACTGAACTGGACTGTAAAATAACAACGTGCTCCAGATGGCGATGTTATAAAACTCACGGTAGCAGAACCAGGAGACGCGACCCCGGAGCAAACGGAGTGCCGCTGTGGCCGTTCCGCCAACACCTCACCCAAACCACCATCCCACCACCTAAAAGTGCAGAGAGCCCTTCTCACTGAGTACTCAACAGGTTCTGCCTTTTTGTACTCATGATCTAATCGGGTGTTGCTTCCCACGCTGCACTGCACTGAAGTCTGTCCGTTACTCAATTATGATGTCACAGATATTAAGATGTCAAGCTTCCTTTCAAGTTGATCCCGTCTACAGATTACTGATACGAGATTCAAGAATGTTTAAGCCTTCAGCAGCACCACTGATCCTGACGAACAAAGTATGTAGAGCTTTATTATTCTGATGATCTGCACTGAATCCTGTCAGCCAGGAGTGAGGAGTCTGAACAGTAGCTGCTGATCCTGATTCTCAAGCAGGTTTCCAAATGATCATCAGTGAGGGTGGACCAATATCTGGACGGGATTATTTTCAAGACTGATTTACATAAGCAGATTGATACAAAAAAACAAATGTGCCACATTTTCTTATGTTTGGATTTTTGGATGTTCCAAAACCGCCCAGCAGAGGGCCTTGATTTCATTTGACTGTAATTTTACAGAACTAAAATTTGCTCTTCCGAAGCAGATCTGCATGTAACAGGAGATCTTCTTCTTCCATGTTGGCACCAAACAAAGAATATGGCAAAGGTGGCACCCGAATCCAACACACAATTTTTGGGGCTTCTAAGACTGCGTGAAATACTGGAATATCGCACATATTTGTGCATTCACATATTAAGCGTGTATAACATGACTGTGAATCGCCAAAGCGCGGATATCAGTTAACCGAGACACTCGCCTGTCCTTCGCGTCCAATCAGGGATCTACTAACATGCACTGTGCGATGGATTTATCGGGACAGATGGACTACGAAATGTAACTATAGAACTACAAATTCCAACTGGAGGAATTTGGTAGCTCAGTGGTTTAGATGTTGGGCTATCAATCAGAAGGTTGAGCGTTCAAATCCCAGGTTCACTGAAGTCACCACTGTGGGCCCTTAACCCTCAGAGCTCTAGAGGTGCTGAAAAAGGTAACCACTATATGACAACGACGTAAAAGCAACATAGACTGGAACAAGGGACTACGGGAGGCTTTCTGACATCACAGTTTCCCGTTTGGGGCGGCACGGTGCCATAGTGGTTAGTACAGCTGCCTCTCAGCGCTGGGTTCGTGTCCGTGGACGTGTCCGTGTGGGTTTCCTCTGGGTTCTCCGGTTTCCTCCCACAGTCCAAAAACATGGGTTCAAGGTAAATTGGCTCCATATAGTGTGTTTGTGGGGGGGTGAGTTACTGTGTGCCCAGCGATCGATTGGCATCCAGTCCTTGGTGTATCTGCCCATTGCCAAAAACCTTCTCCCCAGGATGGGCATGGGGAACAACCCCACAGCATATTATTTAGCTGAAGATAATGAGATGGAGGACAATTGTTGGTGTATTTACCCTCAGAGCAAAAGTTCAGCACATGGACCTGGTTTGGATGAAGGTGTTAGTGACGAAATGTGTGAATCCAGTAACACATCCGAAACCTGAAAGGTTGGAAACTGTTTAATAAAATTTTTATTTAATGCAACTGTTCACTAAAAAACAATTCTGGAAACTAGAACATATGGTTGCTTCATAAATATAATATGGACAGAAACCTCGAGATAACTTCAAATGAAGTTCAATGACCTCGAGAACCTTCTGATGGAACCAACACAAGCCGTTCCTCATGACGCTGGTCACTCACCCCTTTTCCTGCTTCACAGGATGTCGTTCTACTGGAACTCTTCCGCTTGAGCGCTGACCCTGACAGCTGAATCCATCCAGGCCCAAGAACCTGGCGGCCAGCCCGGGTCTCTACGATCAGCGCGACGGCTGGTGACAGACACGCCAAACTAACTGATGACACTGCAGTTCACAGAACGGATGAGAACGAAGCAGTGAAGCTAAATAACGTAGACCCTGATAAAGATGGAGTATTTTGTCTCCACACAGTGATGGAAGAACCCATTGTTCAAAATCCATTTGTGCTCAAATCTGTTGATAAGGTTTTTTAATAGATCAATGAATTGGATTTGACTTTAATTCTTAGTGTGTTCTTCATAGCGTAGGTAATCACAGTGCCAAGTTTAAGCCTTGTAGATGATCAGGAATTGGGAGAGTTAGAACTGAGATTTAGAGATAAGTTGAAGAACCTCTATGTTCAAGAGGACTACCATTAAAACATCAATATGGTTACCTTTGTTCCTGTCTGTTCTTGAAAATTGGTGACTCCTCCCCTCTCTGAAACTGTCCCACAGGTGGCTCTGTCTATAAGGTCCCAGCTCCTTCAGGTTTACAGGTGGTGAGGTTGTTGGGCTCGACTGCAGTTTGTTGTTAATGATGCCATGATCGGGGATTCTGTACTGAAGCTTCCTTTGCCCACTGGACCTCCCAGACTCTCTCTTATGTCCCTCTGGGGTACTATCACCTGAAGGCAGCTGACTCGGACGCACCCCTCCGTGTTCTGTGCTTCGAGAGTTAACAGGTTCTATCCGAGTAGATAATCCATCGTGATTTTGTTGGAAAGTTCTGGTGGCATCCTCATTTGGATTATTGGTGCCCATTCCTTCTGGAAGTTGAGCTTTGGGTTCATGAGGTAGTCTGCGGGGTACTGATTTTGTAAAACCTAAAGATGGAGAGGCCACAACTGGGTTTGCTGTGGTCTGGGATACGTAGTTGTATCTCCTGTCGTCAGACGGTCGGTGCGACGGGTGGAACTCTCTGTGAGGACTGTGTTTGCGGTGAGTCTCTGAGTTGCAGTCAGGAATGAGGGAGCACATCAGTTCCCCGCCGTTGTTTGGACAGTGGCACACCTGACACGGATCCATGTGAAACGAGTGGCCGGCTTCGAACCTCTGCGGCCCGAAGACGCATCCGATCCGCAGACAGTGAGGACAGGCGTCGGGGGGCACGGCCAGGTCGATGCAGTTGGGAGGAACAGCTTCGCAATGGATGAAGCGGCAACTTATCCTCCCTCCACCCACCGGACAGGTGCAGTTTGTGCTCCCATCGTCCACGAGGTAGAACTCACCTTCAGGAACCTTTCCGTTCTGGAACTTGGCCTTGATACAGTCGTAATACTGATACCCCTCACACGCACAACCCCTCTGGGTACAGGTGGCACAGCAGGCACCCATCTCCAACACCTCCTCAATGCAGTTCTCCAGCGGGGGGCAGTCCACTCCGGTGCAGTCTATCTGACTGAGACTGGTACGGAACCATAGTGTGAGGAACCATGTGACCAGGGTCAGGGTGCGTTTCGTCATTATGGCTTGATGTTTGAGGAGAACCACAGTTTTGGGAGGAGGTTCTGATCTCGACTGACCTCTGATCTGTAGGACGGAAGAACAAACACGTCTTCAAAAAACCCGTTACCTAAAGTTACAGATCTTAGATTTAATGTGGTAGCTCAGTGGTCAGGGTGTCCATCAGACACTGATGTTGATTAAAAGTGCCTGGATAGTTTACGACAAAGGCGTGGAGGTCAGGGCTCCGTCCAGGCCAAAGTCACCCAACCATGCTATTACGGACCTGGCCTTGGCATGTTGGAAGTGGAAAGGGCTACCAACTTCCCCTGACTGTTTCCACAAAGTTAAAAGTATACAATCGAGTCCTGCTGCTGGGTTGGTAAAGAAAGCGCTCGGCCGCTGCTGCCCTCTTTGTATAAAGACTGATGATGGAGAAGGTAGTGGAGGAGCTCCATGGGGCAGAAGTCATCACGCTCTGACATGTCATATTTTATCGGTCGACATCGCGCTCGTGCCTCAGAGGCAGCGTTTTGAAACCTGCCGCGACGTGCCCTCGGGGCAGGAGGTAACCGCCTCCTCCTCCATCCATCAGCAGCAGATTTACTGTCTCAGGGAAGATCAGATGCTCAGATAGGTTTCCTTTCCATCTAATCACTATGGGGAGACGTGTGATTACATCATTATATGTTACCATGGATACCCAAAGTATTTTAAAACCCTCCTGATGACAGGGTTCAGGAAAGTTTCCTTCGTCAGTACAGTGCCAGAGCTACCAGTAATATTCTATCTATCTATGAACTCGCATATTATTCTTGGCCAAGGCTTTTACACCGAATGCCCCTCCTGATACTTGCACCCTCTACCAGGTTTGGAACACACAGACTATGGGGACAATTGGGAGCAGCCGATTCACCTTAAATCCATGTTTTTGGACTGTGGGAGGAAACCGGAGAACCCGGAGAAAACCCACACGGACCCAGGGAGGACATGGAAACTCCACCCAGATCGGGATTTAAACCTGGATCCCCAAGGCTGAGAGCCACTGTGCCACCCAAGAGATTCTGATCGTCATAACCATCAAAATGAAAAGAAATAAATATATGAAAAATAACGCAGAAATCCCTGTCTGGGTGGAGTTTTCATGTTCTCTCCATGTCTGTGTGGTTCCCTCTCACAGTCCAAAAACATGGATTCAAGGTGAATCAGTTGCTCCAAATTGCCCCCATACTCCGTGTGTCCCAAGCCTAGTAGAGGGTGAGGGTTGTGTCAGGAGGGGCATCCGGCATAAAACATTTGGCCAAGTCTAATATGACATGATATGATCGGATTTATTTATCTCGTTCATCGCTATACCCCTGGATAATAAAGGGTACAACTCCGAAAAGAAGAATAAACATTTAAAATAAATCAGTCTGTGTGTAATAAATGAATCACTGAACAAAAATTGACTTTTTCATCCATTTATTATCTTCCGCTTATTCCTGTACTGGGGTAGCGGTGGGCTTCCCGTTGCTCATCCAGGGGAGAACATCTCCATGCTGGACAGATACACCCGGGACAGGGCGACAATCCATCGTTGGGCACACACTCACTCACAAAAACGCACTATACAGGGCAATTTAGAGCATTCAATTTACCTTGAATCCATGTTTTTGAACTGTGAGAGGAAACCGGAGAACCCAGAGAAAACCCATGTGGACACGGGGAGAACATGGAATCTCCACCCAGATTGGGACTCGAACCAGGAATCCCCAGCGCTGAGAGGAGAACGTGCTAACCACTAAGCCACCTTAGTGCCCTGACTTTTTTTTATGATATTCAAATTTTATGATCAGCAACTGTAAGTTACAATCATATAAAGTGTGGGTTTGGGTGTGTGTGTGTGTGTGTGTGTGTGTGTGTTTGTGCACCCAGTGTTGAATTGTCACCCTGTCCTGTGTGTATCTGCCCAACTCCCACAAACCTTCCCCCCTGGATGTCCACACCCCTGCGACCCCATTGGAGGTGAGATGCTGTAATAAAAAAGTTTTATTCTAAGTTTTTGAGTCTGTAGTTATTTAGCTCTGATTTATTTTAAAGTATAATAAATTATTTTAAAATGTTTCTTCATTTTGGAAAAGAAGATCCTCAAAAACATCATCACTACTGAAAGTGGGTCAAAAAGACGCGCGAGCCGAACGTCCCGTCCCGGTCCCGGTCCGGCTGCAGGTTTATCCCCTGACGTGACGTCATCGGGTGGAATATTACGTTTAAAAGTTCTTACCTGAGGAGCGGAGGGCTGGGGGTTTTGGGAGGTGCGCCTCTGATCGGTGAATGACGGCCGGAGCGCCGGAGCGCGCGCACTCAGCGAGCTTCGCGAGGGAGGGAGGAGCGGCGCGCCGCGCGCCCCATTCAGGCTCCATCACGAAACCGGTACGCGAATCGATTCCCTGATTCGACTCGTTAGATCAGAGTCGAATCCGGTCATGCGACTCCGGCGTGACTCCTAATCCTCACACCTCCCTCTGCGCACAAAGGAAGCTTTGTTCTGAAACCCTCTGAGGTTCTAAATCAAAACGATGACGTATTTCTGAGGTTTCCCTCTTTATAGTCCTGACTGTAGGGATGGATTTGCCGAGGCCTATCCCAGCACTCATCCCATATCATAGCGGAATTCATATCAGTAATGCACTTGCAGGTTTTTCCACTCGTACAGTGGGAGGAGACCCACGCACAACGCCAAAACTGGCGCGCGATCAAAAATCGAACCCAGAACCGTCTTCCTGTAGCAGCTCTAAACAGGGGTCATCGACTTTTTTGACTCTGAGATCTGCTTCTTCTGGGTAGTAAGTAACGCGAGGGCTATATGACACACACGTCTGAAATAACAACATGGATGCAAGGTAAATTAAATGTTTTAAATTGCTCTGTATAATGTGTGTTTGGATGTGTGATTGTGTCCCCAGTGACAGAAAAATTCGGCATCCTAAACAATCAATCAAACCACAGCATTGTATTAAAATAAGATGCTCATGCAGCAACATGTTGTCACCAAACCCTGTGCGTTTTTCTTTAATATCTATTAAATCACAGTCCATCAAAACGTGTTAATGTAGGTTTGGGAAGAGTTAATAAATTTGTGTGATTTTCGGGTCGAGATCGGCAACAGTGTCCTCTAAGGTCACATAATTTGGGGTTACCTTACGTTTCGAAGTGATTTTGATTATTATTGTTACCTTCAGTGTTGATTCAATGTTGATATGTGTGACAGAGATGTTTATCGGAAAAACGGTTTCCATAGTTTCAATACGGATCACAACATTTATTTCCCAAATGCGGGATGAATCCGTATTTTAGGGGACAGGTGGCAACACTATGTGTGAACAATTGCATAATGAAGGACTGGACTAAACACACAAACTTCCCATACCACAGATGGGCAAAATGCTTGCTAATACATAGTATACTTGTTTTTACACGTATAGACAATAGCTACTGAATACACACTGTTTACATTTATAACCCCTGACATATTCTGCACCTTACAGCTCACACAACTACGACCTCACCTGCACTGTGCCCCAAATGTTTATTGTCTGAAGATGGACTGAATGTAAGTGGGGGCAGAACCGGAGACTGTCCTGTAGGTCAGAGTCAGTACCTTGTACTGAATGCAGCAGCTACATGAAGTCAATGGAGAGAGAGGAGGAATGGAGTGACATGAGTTTGCTTGGTTGGTTGAACACGAGTCGGGCTGCAGAGATTAGAACCGATTGCAGACGTCTGATTGTTGAAGTTGGGAGAGCGACAAGCAGAGCGTTACAATAGTGGAGCCGGGATAGGATGATGGTTTGGACCAGCAGATAAGTAGCTTGTTCTGTTAGGAAAGCTCTGATGCTCCTGATGTTCTACAGAATAAATCTGCAGGAATGGAGAGTTTTCATGACCTGATCTGAAGGGTTAAAATGATTGTCAATTGAAAAACCAAGATTGTTTGGGATGGGGTTAAAATCAGGGCTCTGTTTGGTCCACACCAAACCTACCCAACCGAGACTTTAGAAATCTCTGAGCCTTCCCCAAACTGTTCTCACAAAGTTAAAGGCTTACAGTGTGTCCCGTTACTTCTATGTACAAGGCAGCTGTTGAACCTGACGGCACGGCTGAATATGTGAGATGCCCCGGACCTTCTCACCGATGACGTCGGTTCTCCATCAGGTCATGAGTACGTTCTGAGTCATTAGAATTTTGCCAAACTTGTCATTGGAATCCATTCCAACCCCTTGCATCAGCGCTGACCGGGATCCAAACAACCAAACTGTGAGGCTCACAGACACGAGAACCAGATCACCGTCCAACTCAAAGTTCTTCTGCTGTGAGCAACATCAGGAGCAAGAGAAGATCAGTGAAACACTTTACAAACCTAAAAGAATAAACCATGGTGTTGAAACTCAGAGGTCAGTGTTGGTGGGGGGTAAGGGGGGTTCTGTATCAGGAACGACCCCTTACTCTGACCTCCAATTATCAAATTGGGATACGTGTAAATCACTTTAGATAAAAATGTCAGCAAAATGACCTCATGTAACGCAATGTGATGTGAAACAGCTGCCCAGTGGTCTGTTCTGCTCTGTGTGTGTGTGTGTTTTTTGTGTCCCCCCAGGAGGTTAACTTACAAATTCTTACAAACACAACCTAATGTAAGAAACATGTAAGATACAATCTGTTCGTTAATAATTCTGGTTCTGTACCTTAATGCTTGAGAGGATCTGACAGATTCGTCTGTTAACGCCCTCTAGCGGAAACCAACAGCAACGCACTTATCGTGTGTTCGGTTTCTCCGCCTTATTAATGATTTATTATGTTTCGACTAAATGTATTTAAAGCATTTCTCGTAAGATTATCATATTAACATCATCATGATTACAGTGTGACCTACTAAATAATTTTCTCAACAAAGTTTTCAAATTCAGAATTTAATTTTCAAGGACGGCGGCACGGTGGCTCATTGCTGCACCAAACATCTGTACTATTAGCATTAACATGTATGTATAGACAATATACAATTATATATACAAATAATAAGCTTAATGCAATAATAATTGCTACTGTGTACATTATATATATGTATTATATATGGCGGCACAGTGGCTTAGTGCTTAGCATGTTCTCCTTTCAGCGCTGGAGATTCCCGGTTTGAATCCCGATCTGGGTGGAGTTTTCATGTCCTCCCCGTGTCCGCGTGGGTT
>JAOUQT010340356.1:0-12895 GCA_025769995.1 Xyliphius kryptos | reverse complement strand
GTTCCCCATGCCCATCCAGGGGAGAACATCTCGAGCCCAGGACAGGGCGAGGTATTCTATACAGTTTGTTTAATGTTATAAAGTTAATTGCGACAATGAATATTGTTTTACAACAGTGTGTAGTTTTCTAAAACTTGTGTTTAAAAACATTGGAACTATTGGCCCCTGGGCATCTTTACTTTAAATTGGCCTTCTTTGGAAAAAATGGACATCCATGGCCAACAACAAGAAAGTAAAATTTTCTTTTTAACAACAGTACATCTCGCTAACAATCAGACACCCCGCTAAATCAACTGGGAAATATCACAATGGCCAGAGTTAAATTTAGCCGACTGGTGTATGGACTCACCGGAAAAGAACACCCTTGATGACTTGCCAGGCATTCGGTTGCTGTTGTTGCTGAGGGGCCTGTGCATTTGCACCTGCTTGTGCAACCTGGTCTGAAGCAGCCGCACCATTACTGCTTACCTGTTTAAACACAACACAATATACCCAACTGCTTAATACACAACGCACCGAAATCAAATTATTTTGGAGACTTTCGTAAGGTTTACTTTTGGGACCATGTATAAAAAATTAAACATCTAATTGGAACATAAAATCCCATGTCCTACACAGCACAGGTCTATATCCCCAAATCAGTAAAGCATTTAACAAATAGCAAGTGTTTCTCACAAATGCCATGAAATGAATGATGCTTTTAGAAGCTTTAGTTTAATCATTTTTGCGGTGTTGCTCAAAATACCGGGGCATAAGAATAGAGTCTCCCCTAAAATTATTTTACAAAGTTATTTAAATATAACATCATGCATTATTCAAGAATAACTTTCTTTTGTCATACAAGAATATAGAAATTGTAGTTTGCTAACTTAAATACTTTTCATTTAAACCATTTACACCCCGTTGGAATAGTTGTAAACAAAACCTAACCGAATATCAAGAACACAACGCTTTTCTTATGTAAACAACATTTGTTTATGCAAAATTTGCTAAATGGAGACAGACTGGGTTGTGAAGGACCGTGGAAGAATGAGTTTTTTGTTTCTTATAAATACAGACTTTCTCTGACTAAGACCCTGCAGATGAGTTCTAACTTACATCAGTTCTACAAATATGATTACTTGGCATTTTGTTAAAAAAAATTAAAAAAGTGGGGGGGAACAGGAAGCAAGCACATAGGGGCATCAGTACAATTCAAAACAACTAGTGCTATTTGGTACACATGAGAAAAGGATAACGTAAATTAGTCTGACAGTCACAAAGCTGTGTTCATTTCAATAAACAGCACTGGGGACCCCCCCCCCACAACTCTTGTAGATTAAGTAGTAGATAGTAAATGAATGACCTCGTACTTTTAATTAACAAATAAAAACATTTTACATTTTTACATTTGTTAAAGACAAATAAGAAAAACACCTGTGCCATTAAAAAAAAAAGTTGGGATAGGAAAAAAATTAAGGGTCACTCATACAGAAGATGGGCAGCACGGTGGCTTAGTGGTTAGCTCGTTTTCCTCTCAGCGCTGGGGTTCCCAGTTCAAGTCCCGATCTGGGTGGAGTTTCCATGTTCTCCCCGTGGGTTTTCTCAGGCTTTTTCACTTTCCTCCCACAGTCCAAAAACCATGGATTCCATGTAAATCAAATGCTCTAAATTGCCTCACATAATGTGTGGATGTGTGAGTGAGTGTGTGCCCAGCGATAGATTGGCTCCCTGTCCTGGTTGTATCTGCCCAGCGCCCAAGAAGTTCTCCTATGGATGGGCATGGTGAACCCCACCACGATTCAAGTACAACAACAAGCGGAAGATAATAGATGGATGTTGAACACTTTGGGGTTTTTTTTTACCCTGCATAATGACAACGTTAAATCTAATCCTTATACTTAACTGCTTAAGGAACGTCATTGGCCCATGATCACTGATGGATATGCATTAAGTTTTGTATAAAGCAAAATGGCCGGAACTAAAACAATTAGTATTTTTAATTCACAAATTGCTTAAAAGGTATAATAATAAAATGTAAATAAAAAAAGATTAGAGTCCCAACTGTAACCATGCCTCTGTTCCATTTTTTTGTATTGCAGCTGTCAATTTCTAAACATATATTAAACACATAGGATTAAGTTCATTATTACCAACAAATGTTTGTCATTGTCTTTAAAAAAAAAATTAAAGTGAATTAACAAATTATATAGTTATTAGTTGCTGATTTTTTTGACCATATGCTATATTTCTAAAACTGTGGTTAAATTTAAATGAACAGAAATTCTGTAACTATTATAAAACTTACAATCTGACCGCATACTGTAGCCTTTATTAAGTTATAAATACAGACAAATATAACTAAAACACTTATGCTTTTGGAAAGAGCATCATAAAAGGAAAACATTTACGGTGATTAAAGTGGCGTTTGCATGTTCTCATGTTTGTGTAGGTTTCTTCCTGAAGCTCCAGTTTTCAGAGTTTGAAGTCATGCAGGTCAGTTGAAAAAGTTTTAAAAGGTTACATATCGGCATTACCCGAAGGATGAAAATTGAAGGAGTGAATGGTTGTTAAAAGGAACTCAACTGCAGAATGTTACCATGTGAGTAAAACAGGTCTGATTTAACCCACCAATAAGGACCCTTCTACAGCTCTTCATATCATTTTTGTCTGAGCTGAAATATAGGTCATTTACTAAGAACTACTCACTTCATATATACAGACAAGTGTAGACAGACAACATAAACACAAGAGTAGTGATGCACTCATCAGATATCAGTAACCTATGATCCAGTATCAGATAGCTGTTTAAAATTGTGTCTATATGCTTGAGATATTTCAATAAAACAGCACTCGACATCACCTTATGCTGTAATCTCAGGCTTTCTGCTCCAGTTGTATGTAGTGTATTACTAAATATCCACTGAATAAGTTACAGATTAGAGTTTGCTCAAAAACAAAAACCCAATTTAGTGCCTTCATATCCTCTATGTAAGGTTTAAAATGTGAGGAACACCAGAAAAGCACCTTCTAAAAAGCTAGTATATTAATAATGCCTGAATTATGTACTCATCAGTACTCAGCAAGACAAACGTGGCGTCAGTGATCGCGCTGGTATCCTCAAGTTCTGTGAAAGATCCATGATTGGTTGGTCTTTAACAGGGCTCAAAATATAAAGAAACATTTCTGGAAACCTGACTTTAAAGTAGGTAAAAGGGTGCAGCAAAGTAACCATAGGAGATAAACGCAGTTACTGGTTAAACCTGGTGCTGACTTCCTGCACATTATTACCTCACGTAAGGAAAAACGGGCAAGACGAGCAAAATTGAAGATGTTGAGTTCCAGCAGCACATTAACGACTAAACACGTTGCTTTAGGGATTATGGCCACATTAAATAAGATTAAAATAAACCCGAATTCTTAGTCAGAGGCTCACTTCCTGATAAGCAACTGTCCACTATGATGGATATGTAAACTTCTCTGCGCCTGAATCAGCAAATGTTCAAGAATCAGCTAGTTCTAAGGAATTTGGATAAAATTTCATTATTGAAATGGTATTATGCAATATAACCACGGTGTACCTAACAAAATTTATAACTAATACATTGTCATTTACATTTAGTAGATGCTTTTATCAAAAGCGACTTACAAATGACAGAACACCAGAAGTCAGTAGTTTTTGGAAAAACCAGCAGTACCATCAACCCTCCACATTACTCAATCTGGCTGGTTTTCTTTTTTTTCTATAGCAAGTGTCTGTGGAAGAGGTGTGCTTTGAGAATTTTCTTGAAAATGCTGAATGATTCAGCTTTACGGATGTTGTTGGGAAGGTCGTTTCACTATTTAGCAGTGGTGAATGAAATGGAGTGAGAATTGGCTCCTCTGTGAGTTGGAGTCACCAGGCGACATTCCTCACTAGAGTGCAGTGAACGTGTTGGAGTGTATTTAGTAAAGATGGACTGAAGGTAAGAGGGGGCAGATCCAGTGACTGTCCTGAAGGTCAGTCAGTACCTTGTACTGAATGCAAGCAGCTATATGGAGCCAATAGAGAGAGGAGAATGAAGTGACATGAGTTCACTTTGGATGGTTGAACACGAGTCGGGCTGCGGAGTTTTGAATCAATTGCAGAGGTCTGATTTTTGAAGTTGGGAGACCGGCAAACAGAGCATTACAATAGTGGAGCCGGGATAGGATGAGTAGCCTGTTCTGTTAGGAAAGGTCTGATTTTCCTGATGTTCTACAGAATGAATCTGCAGGAACGGGCAGTTATAGTGACCTGATCAGAAAGATTAAGATGATTGTCAATTGAAAAACTGAGTCAGTTGAAGAGATTGTGGAACCATCAATTTGGAATCATGATGAATTGACGGTTTAGCTGGGATTATAAATGATGCAGTTTTTGCCAGATTTAATTTAAGATGACGGGCCTTCATCCAAACAGATGTCGGTAAGGCAGGCAGACATCCGATTCTTAATGATGGAGTCGTGAGGGGAAAAACCCAAATAAAGCTGAGTGTCATTAGCACGGCAATGGTACAAAAAACCATGTTTCCAGCGATGACGTATAATTAAAATAATGGCTCAGTGGTTAGCACGTTTACCTCTGTGCTCGGGATTCCCGGTTCGAATCCCAATCTGGGTGGAGTTTCCATGTTCTCCCAGTGTCTGCATGGGTTTCCAAGAGAGTGGTAGCTCAGGGGTTAGCGTGTTGGGCAATCAATCTGAAGGATGAGGGCTCAAATTCTAGTTCCATTGAAGTTACGAATGTGGCTCCTTGAGCAAGGCCCTTAACCCTCATTGCTCCAAAGTGCTGCATCAACCCTGCCATTAAGTTGGGATAGTTGTAAGGTGCTTTGGATAAAAGCCTCTGCAAAATAACCAAATGTAAATGTTTCCTTCCACGTTCCAAAAACATGGACTCAAGGTAAATTGACTGCTCTAAATTGCCCAATATAGTCTGAATGTGCCCAGTGATAGATTGGCACCTTGTCCTGAGTGTATCTTCCCTGGATGGGCATGGGGAACGCCCCCGAGACCTTAGTGGAGGATTAAGCAAAAGATGATGTGTGTGTGTGTATATATATGTATATATGTATATATATATATATGTGTGTGTGTGTGTGTGTGTGTGTGTATAGATATATATACTGTACATACATACATACAAAACTTCATTTCTACTTTTCAGTAAATATATGAAAGCACACAATGCAATATTTCCTTAAATCCTTTCATCAAAAACTGGAAAAATAAATACCATCAACGTCACAGATTTCAAGAACAGTAATTGCAACGTTAGATTTAATGGCTGATTGAAACCTGACACAATGGGGAGCTACTACATTGTGACGTATATAAAGCAGTGACCATGCTGAATCGAACCGTTGATTCGACTCCGTGGATTCGCAGCTTTACTGTAAAGCTTTATGAATGACAGTCCATAAGACTAGCCTGCTAGTTCGCACAGGGCCAAAATGTACAGCCCTTTTTTATTTTTTCTACAAAATAGCTTGTATTACGCTATAGAAATAAAACTGGCATATTTTACTAGCTTTATAGACACGACGAATCCACTATTTTAGATTTAAAAATATCTACAAGAGTTAACGGTGGTTACAGCTACAATTTTAACACTGGCGTTGCTTTTCCCCACCCGTATTCTGTCTAGCCCCACCCCATGCGCGTGGCCTCGCTATTTATTACTCACACTTCTGCTATAGGAGGATACCGCTGTGTGCCATAAATCAACCAATCACATAACACCATCACATCCATTCCCAAACTAGGAAGGCGGGACTTGTTTGGAATACAGGTGGAAGAAGAAAATCCGACCAAGTGTGTGATGAAACAAGGTTCGTACATTCTGACCGGCATCAACGTGCATTATTTAATAAAAGCAAAACGAAGGGCAAATGTGTCCGGAAATCGTATAACACCAGTAAGCACCGCGCTCTGTGCTGTCAGCAGTTGCGTGTTATCTATGTGTTTGCCATTTTAGACAGGCTTACCTCGCCGTTGCTGACGGTGGCTTGCTGTGTTGCTGCGGACTCCTGCGCCGCCATCTTCCCTGTCTCTGAGCGCTCTAACGTCGCTCTGTCGGTATGGCTCTGCAGCTCTCGCGAGATCTCTGCAAACGCTCGCTCCAATATGGTTGCGTTGGTGAGAGGCGTGCTCACGTACGTACGTACGTGCGTGCGAGTGTTTCAACTTTGCCCTTGTTTCAAACTTACTGGTTAAAGTTTAGTATTTTATTTTTTAACTTTAACATTTTAAGTGAATACATACATACTCATCATATCTATATAAATAAAATCTGAAATCTCCGAAAGTTTGTCACTGATTGATTTGAAATTTAGAAACAACGTTGTATTCGACTACGCGCGTGTTTTTATATACTTTTAATTTCATTTTGATTAAATTATTTTGTGTGTAAATAAGGTGCTGGGTTTGTGTCATGTCTATAGTAATTGGCGCACGGGTAGAATAGAGGGGCTGATGTGAAGCGCTTGCCATATAGCGTTTGGCGCACTGGTAGAGTGGAGGGGACGATGCGAAGCGCTTGGCAAATATTGATTGGCGCACGGGTAGAGTGGAGGGAATGACGCGAAGCGCTTGGCACATAGCGATTGGCGCACGGGTAGAGTGGAGGGGATGACGCGAAGCGTTTGTCATATAGCGATTGGCGCACGGGTAGAGTGGAGCGGATGACGCGAAGCGTTTGGCATATAGCGATTGGCACATAGCGATTGGCGCACGGGTAGAGTGGAGGGGATGACGCGAAGCATTTGTCATATAGCGATTGGCGCACAGGTAGAGTGGAGCGGATGACGCGAAGCGTTTGGGATATAGCGATTTGCGCACTGGTCGAGTGGAGGGGATGACGCGAAGCGCTTGGCACATAGCGATTGGTGCACGGGTAGAGTGGAGGGGATGACGCGAAGCGTTTGTCATATAGCGACTGGCGCACGGATAGAGTGGAGGGGAAGATGAGGGGCGCTTGGCGTATTGTAGTGGCGCATTGGTGGAGTGAATGGGAAGGCTCTTGGCAGACAGTGATTGGTGCACAGGTAAAATGGAGGGGAAGACGTGAGGCGCTTGGCGTATAGTGATGGCGCATGGGTAGAGTGAAGGTGAAGGCACTTGGCATATAGCGATTGGCACATGGGCACAGTGGATGGAAAGACATGAGGCGCTTGACATTTAGCAGTTGGCGCATAGGTAAAATGGAGGGGATGTTGCGAGGCGCTTGGCACATAGCAATTGGCGTGTTGGGCATGATAGGACTTGCAACTACACAGCAATGAGGACTTTGCTTCCAGAAAATGTTCTATTTTTTACTGTATTTGCACTGGTTGGCTGTGTGTTAAAATTCTTTGTCCACCGATGTGGGCCCTTGAGCAAGACCCTTAATCCTCATTGCTCTAAAGATGCTGTGGCCAACCCTGTGTTTTGACCCAACCATTAAGTCAGGCATGTCCAAAGTCCTGCCTAAACGCAGGCAACTTCAGCCTTATAATATGTTTATTTTGGTTTGTCATAATAAATAATTCATACAATTGTAATGTAATTCCGTCTTTTACCACATGATGGCACCATTCTAACGCTATCTGCCTCTTGACATATCGTGAGATTTTCAGAGGCAGAGGAATAAAGCTTTTAGTTTATTTATCATTAGCCTGCAATAAAAGCGCCGATGCACTGCAAAAATAAAAAATCAACAGAAATAAAGAAAAAATGTACATGAATTATTTAAAATATTCTTGTTAAGATTTCTTAAATCTATTCAAGTCTTAGTTGAGATTTTTTTTTAGGATTTTCTGACTTGTTTAGATTGAATTTTTTGTAGTGATTTTTTTTGTTTGACAGCAACACGAACGTAACAAAGGAAACTGGAGAACCCGGAGAAAATGCACGCAGACACAAGGAGAACATGGAAACATGGACAAAAAGCCAGTTTTACATGAATCATACAGAGATGTTCTATCTGGCAAAAAAAAAGCTTCTTTCAGATTGAACTGACATACAAATTTTATTTGTTGAACTAAAATAGAACAGGGTGCCACGGTGGCTTAGTGATTAGCACCTTCACCCCTCTGCGCTGAGGATTCCTGGTTCGAATCCCAATCTGGGTGGAGTTTCCATGTTCTCGCCCTGTCTGCGTGGGTTTCCTCCGGGTTCTTCGGTTTCCTACAGTTCAAAAAAATTTAAGGTAAATTGGCTGCTCTAAATTGCCCTCTATAGTCTGTGTGTGTGTGAGTGACTGTGAACCCAGTAATTGGGCCCTGTCCTGAGTATATTTGCCCAGTGCCTGAGACGTTCTCCCTAGGATGGGCATGGGGAACCCCCCGCGACCCTCATAGAAGAATAAGTGGAATATAATGAATAAAATAGAACACGTAAGGTTGAAAAAAAAAGGGTTTGAGCCACATTAGTAAAGATGCAGTCCATGTCTACATTACATTTAGCTGACACTTTTATCCAAAGCGACTTACGACTATCCCAACATGGTTGGGATCAGAATACAGAGTTGATACAGCACCCTTGCACAATGAGGGTTAAGGGTCTTGCTCAAGGACCCACATTGGTAACTTCAGTAAACCTGGGATTTGAACCCTCAACCTTCTGACTGCTAGTCCAACACCCTACCCATTGAGCTACCACTCCCTACATGTCTACATCAAAGGTTCTTGCATTCCTTTTGATCCAAGATTGTGCTGGAATGCGAACATGTCACCAAGAATGAAAAGCAGTTTAGTTTTGTGGAATTCATTTTAAAATTGGCGGTAAAATATTCTTCAGATATGTAAACTTCTGGGATTTCTGTAGAGCAAGCCGAAGCGACAGTGGCAAGAAAAAACTTTGTTGTTTTTTAGGAATAAACCTTATGAAGCCCCAGGCTCATTGCGGGACTCGTCCTCCATGAGCGGCTGGGATTGTGTCGGGACCAGGTGTCCATATTAACAATAATAAAAATTAAATAAGTCTTCAGGACTGCAAAGCTATCAGTCCAATAGAAGTCCAGGTTTCATCCAATAATCGTCCTATCCGTATTCTTATCAAATTTACTAGTGAGTTGAAATTCGAGATTTTGCAAATTTTCCCTTTTGCTGTATTTGTGTTTCATTAAATCTGTTTTATATTTGGTAACTTTCATTATTAAGCAACATTTTGTGTCATTTTAGTGTCATTCACAATAACAATATAATAACTGTGAAGTTATTTTGTCTCATAATGCAATATATATTTCAATAAGCTTTACATCTGCCTATCATCTGGCTGCTCTAAGTGTGTGTGTGTGTGTGTGTGTGTGTGTGTGTGTGTGTGTGTGTGTGTGTGTGTGTGCCCAGTGGTGCTTTGGTGCTCTGTCCTGTAGGTATCTCTGCCCAGCAACTGAAACATTCTTTTCTTAATGGGCATGGGGGAAATCTCAATGACCCTGAAATAGGCTTAAGCAAATGATAAATGAATGGATGAATCAGTCTGTTGGTGTTTGTGTTTTGTTTTGGGTTTTTTTGCTAAAAATATTAAGTATTTAGGGGGAAAACAAAAAATTAAGTATATCCATATTTTGATCTGAATTGTGTGTACTGACTATAAACCCCAATAAAAAGTTAAAAATAATAATAAATATAGGCACAAGCGGTGATCCCAGAGTTCAAGCTGGCTGCAGAGGTCTGGACAACAAGACAATAGGAAATAAATATTGTTTCGTTTTAAGTAAAGCATTAAAGCATTAATGACAAATGAATTAGGATTATGAGGTATGTATTCCTTTGCATAGCAGCCTGACTGAAAGGTTCAACTAGACATAGCTTTTTGAAAGATTAGAACAATTAAAAGAGCCCCAACTTTGGATGCTGTTAAATCCAGACTAAAACATTCCTTTTTGAGCAGGCTTACAGTTCAGTTTCATTTCCTAGTCACTACGAACTAACGCATTTTAATATTTTAATTATATTTTCTTTTACATTTTTTTATGAACTTTTTTCTTTCTCTTAATGCACTATTTTACTTTTTAATGGCTTTACTATTTTTAAATACTCTGTAAAGCACTTTGAATTGCTTCTGTATGAAAGGTGCTCTATAAATAAATTTGCCTTGCCTTTTATTGTACCCCCTAAGAGCGCCAAATTGAATCAGGAAGAGTAGGAAATTTGACGTATAGATTAATTTGTATGTAGCAGACTGATGGAATTTAAAAGTCCAACTTTTTGATAATTATTCAGGAGTACGCTCGGCTGAATTTTTTTATTCGGGTTGAATTGAAATACCTAGGACTAGTTTGGTCGTTTCAGACTTACTTTTTTGAAGTTTTTAAATGATGCTAATTTGCAAAAAACGAAGTGTGCAAATCCAGACCTCCATGGGATAATCATTTTAATGTTCGTTTCAATCATTTTTATGTTTTGTTCTCAACACATTCCACTATCTACTAAATAAAGATTTTCAGCTGAAATATTTTATTCATTAAGATCTAAAATGTGTTATTTTAGTGTTCCCTTTATTTCTTTGAGCAGTGTATTTGTAAAAGATTTCTTTTTTTATACAGGGAAATTTAGAGCATTTAATTTACTTTGAATCCATGTTTTTGGAATGTGGGAGGAAACCGGAGAACCCTGAGGAAACCCACACAGGAGAACGTGGAAACCGCCTACGAATAAACATTGATTTAAATAATAATAATAATAATAATAATCATATGAGCAGGGTGGCACAGTGGTTAGCATGTTCGCCTCTCAGCGAACGTAGGAGATTTTCCGTTCGAATTCCAATCTCCTCGTGTCCGCATGGGTTTCCTCCCACAGTCCAAAAACATGAATTCAAGGTAAATTGACTGCTCTAATTGCTTCATTTAGTCTGTGCTATAGCAATGGATTGGCGCCCTGTGCTGGGTGTATTTTCCTGAAACGTTCTCCCCTGGATGGGCATGGGGACCCCACCCGGAAGATAATGAATGAATGAATAATCTCTAGCGCAAAACAAAACGAATTCCAACGCGCCCAAGGTTCTATTCTTCTTCTTAAAAAAAAAAAGTTTTTTTTTTCTGACGGAAACACGCCCCGAGATATCTGCACCAATCAAATCTAAGTACAAAAAGTCCTCTCAGCCAATCGTTGGAGTTCCAGAGATGTTCCCTGAACGTGATTGGCTGTGCGGTAACCCAGATTTATATCGCATACACGGCACATTGAGCGCGTTGTTGTTATTTGGAGCTCAGAGAAGAGCACTGATCCGCAGGGAGAGAAGGAATGGAGCCAGGGCCCGAGCACAGACTGAACACTGATCTTACGCGATAAGGTTGTGGGAAAACGCACGGTGGCGTGGTGCTGCTGCTCGGCTGGATAATCCGCTTGTTTGGGTTGGAAATGGATCGAATGAAGAGCTCCATGCAGCAGGTCCCGAACCCCATCCCCAAAGTGCTGAGCCGCCGCGCCGGTGCTGCCAACAGCCTGGAGACCGAGAGAGAAACCTTTGAGCGCAACCAGGTAACGTTCAGGTTCTTTTTCATGTTTTGATAATTAAAGTAATCCCATTTAGCCGAAACACGTGTTTAATAGTAACACCATTTAAACAGCAAGCCGTTTGGTTAAAACCTGATCCCGCCATATTCAAACGTAACGGTGTTCCCCATGCTCCCGTTTATACCAGAATCAGATTTGTTTTGCTAAGTATGTTACACACAAGAAATTTGGTTTTAAAAGGATCATCCATCCATTACCTTCCGCTTATTCCTCTACTAGGGTCGTGGGGGGTTCCCTATGCCCATCCAGGGGAGAACATCTCAACCGCTGGGCAGATACACCCAGGATAGGGTGCCAATCTATTGCTGGGCACACACTCACCCATCCACACACACTATACAGGGCAATTTAGAGCATTCACTTTACCTGGAATCCATGTTTTTGGACTGTGGGAGAAAACCAGAGAACTTTGAGGAAACCCATGTGGACACAGGGAGAACATGAAAACTCCACCAAGAGCTGGATTCGAACTGGGATCCCCCAGCGCTGAGAGGCGAATGTGCTAACCACCAAGTCACCGCGCCAAAAGGATCATCCATCCATTATCTTCCGCTTATTCCTCTATGAGGGTCACAGTGGGGTTCTCCATGCCCATCCAGGGTAGAACATCTCGGGCGCTGGGCAGATACACCCAGGGCAGGGGCACACTTACTCACACAACCACACACTATACAGGGCAATTTAGAGCATCCACTTTACCTTGAATCCATGTTTTTGGACTGTGGGAGGAAACCAGAGAAACCGGAGGAAACCCATGCGAACACGGGAAGAACATGGAAACTTCACCCAGATTGGGATTCAAACCCAGTGCTGAGGGGCGGCCATGCTAACCACTAAGCCACCGTGCTGCTGCAAAAGGATCAGTCTATCTTATTTACAGAAGATGGAGAGTCACAAGCCAGCAAACAAATCTGCACTGCTTGAATTTTTGCCCCAGGAGTGGCATCAGGTCACCCAAAAGCCCAGACTGGCATGCCAAGACACATGAAAGCCATGATTAAAAAACCTGCATATTCCTCCTAATATGGATTTCTGAACTCTTGCTGAGTTGAAACATTAGTATCGTTGTTTCTAAATGAATAGAACTTGTTTTCTTGGCATTGTTTGAGGTCTGAAGGCCCAGCGTCCTTTCTGTCATTTTGACCATTTCTCATTTTTTGCAAATAAATGCTAAACTTTTGCTTGGAATTTCGGAAACATGTTGTCAGTTGCCACGGTGGCTTAGTGGTTAGCACGTTCGCCTCTCAGCACTCTTGAGTCAAGTTTCCGTGTCCTCCCCGTGTCCTAAATGAATGCTCTAAATTGCCCTGTGTAGTGTGTGTTTGTGTGTGTGGATGTGTGAGTGTGTGTGTGTGTGTGTGCGCCCAGTGATAGATTGGCACCCTGTCCTGGAT
>JAOUQT010340346.1:0-12895 GCA_025769995.1 Xyliphius kryptos | reverse complement strand
CACATAGGACTACATAGTGACCTTGACATTTAGGAAATTGTGTGTTGTTCTCTAATTTTGATCTCCAGTGTATATACTGTATATATATATAAAAATGTGTTAATAAAACCATGGGCTGTAAGCAGGGACTCTGGCTTTCAGCTGGAATGGCATGTAGTTCAACAACCGCGGCACACGATCCGCAAATCAAACTAAACGTAAGAGGATCTTGGCGTGTGCATGTCTAAGACCATAAATAAATAAATCAGCGCAGGAAAAGGATCTGAGAAGTTCCACAGAGCAGCACATGCAGAACATGAACCGGATCCCTCGCATGTCCCTATGCCACTTAATCCTTACAGGGGTTTAACAAAGGGGGAGGAGCTTGAACCATCCAGCTGGACACACTGGATACCACGAACATAAACAAACAGATATGAATAAATAAAGTGGGTCAATTTAACATGCACAACTTACCAAACATCACAACACATATATCAATCATATACACAGCTAATACAGAACTTTTTAAAGACACGCCTATTTATTCAGTCGCATTGGCTCAGGTCGATCAAATTATGCACCTTGCCATGAATTAAAAACAGTTTGGGGAAGGCCCTTTTCTCTTCCAAGATGACTGCCCTAGTGCAAGGTTCAGTTTTTACCTTCAGTGTTAATTTTTTCATACGTTCTGGAAACACATCAAGGCTTGGTTTCTTCTTCTGTGGAGTTTCATGGCAGCCAGAATCAGCCATGTTTCTCTGCAGCCACCTTTTAAAACGGGTCCGTCAGCCCAATTTAAATTAACCAATGTCACTGAAGAAGGCAGAGCAGTTAGCATGCTGGGTTTGATTTGCAGGTGGAATAAATAAAGGTAATTTCTGTGTGGAGTTTGCATGTTCTCCCAATAAGAATCTTTCACCTGTCATCAGTTCAACTGGGAGTTTGGTTTGTACCCAGCGTCCACCACTTAATCTCGTTTTATTGTCCAGCGATAGTTCCCCAGCGTTAAGGGATTCCGGTTGCTTTGGCAACAGTGTTCTATCATGGGGATGTCATCACATTCATAACTTGCTGCACGGAGATCAAAGAAGTAACAACAAGTTGCACTCCAGCATTTTTTAACCTTGACGACAGATCTATCAGTTTGGCTCTCAATAGTTGACAGGGAAATTTTCAGCGGCATCCTTAAATGACTCCTAAGTGCCTCCTCCTACTGATTCATTCATGATGATTCAGACAGAACAACAAGAACCTCAGCTTTCACCAAACTGTTCATCTGCTTGAGTTTTATTAGAAGTGAAGTTGAAAATACCACAAGTTGACTGGTGAAAAATCAATCACTGTAATGTGACTCGATCATGATTCACTCCACAATGGAGAATTTTTAGAGTGATTTTTGATCGATGTCTCAGCTGAAACGGTTAATCTTTGAATTATAAGGACAGACCACGGGAGCATTGTTCCTTTAGGAATCCGAGCGTCGTTCTGAGTCATCAGCGATCAGACATGTTCACACGGTCTGTCCTCACAGCTCGAACACTCCACTTCACACTCACACCCACCCACCCACACATGAAAACTCACATTATCATACTCGCAAAATGACAACAGCGGCTCATTAAACTGGACCTCGGACTGAGAGAGCGGCGAAAAACACGGCGGCCATCTCCATTCCTTACTCCCCTGACTACTTCTGGAAATAAACAGGTGGAAAACAGGAGCACTGTCACTCTGACGACATTCCCATTTATCCAGAAAGAACCTTCTTCGTGTAGAGTTCCCAAGTGAACCGCTTGGTTCCGTTTGGTTCAGAAGAAGGGCGAGGGTCGTCATTGTGGTGCACCTCCTCTTCTCCACTGCTCCAGTTTAAGCAGGCCTGCCTCGCGGCCTTGTGCATGCTGGGTACCCACTCTGTGTGCAGTCTCTGTCGCCGTGATGTCGATCTGGGCGTATTTGGTGGAGTCTTTAGCAGCTTAAGAAAACAGACCTTTAATTTTAGTAACGTGTGCATGTTTGTAATGTCACAACGCAATATTTCAATACCATTGATACTATATTTATTCATTCATTTTCTTCTGCTTAATCCTCTGCTTCCCATCCAGGGAAAAACATCTCAGGCCCTGGGAAGACACACCATGGACAGGGCACCATAGCTGGGCTATTGATACTATAGAAATCAATAAATCTAAACAGAGGTTGCATCAACCCAAAGAGTGGTAACCTGTATCCTAACAGGGGATTAAATTAAATAAATTGGAAGATTGATTAACCTGTAGGCATATAGTTTCCATAATCCCAGTTTGTAAAAGTTCAGATCTAAGACATTCCTGTGCAGAATTTCAGAATCTCTTCAGCATGGTAAGTACTGACTGTATTTAACAAGATGACCCATCGTACCTCTAATGGTGGCACTGTGCTCTTGAAGCTCCACCTCCATGTAGTGTAGCTGCTTTTTGGGCGTTGGGCTAATTGGAATATTCACATAAGTCACTCCACCTTTCATTCTGTCGCAAATCCTGGAACAGTCTGGAACACAAGCACAGAGGTAAAGGAGATATTTTTTTGATGGAGGCCATAATTTAAGACTCTGTGTGTGACCTCACAGTGGTTAATGAGTAAAGTGCAATGGTGGGAAGTTTGGTTGTTTTAGGTATCAGCTCTTATCCTGTGGGATTTGGGTGACACTCCAACACCCCATTATTTAGAAATTAGAGTTTTAAAAACCGGACTGGACTACATCGCGGAAGACCATTACCAGTTTTGCTTTCAATAAACACATTGACCTTAAGTAGTGCACAGACAGTTACAGATCATGTGATCGCTCACCATCAGCGTCATCGGTGCTCCTTTGCTGCCCACAGCTGCCCATCGGTTCACGGTTCTTCTCTTCTGACTAGGAGACAGATGTTTACATCAAAATTAAAAAGTGAGGTGCTTTTCACTGCATGTGTAGCATCAGATTTTAATTTGCCTTATCTCATTCTCAGAGCTGTGTGCAAAGTTGTTGCCTGTACGAGTAACGAGGACTTTAAAATAAGCCAAAGGATATTACTGTGAAACCTCAAAGTCCATCTAAATTGTAAGTGGAGCTGATGTCAGTATAGTAACAGAGAGATGTATCAAAATAGGTGGCCGCTGTGTGTATATATAGAAATATAAATTTGGAGTCAAAATAAATTTGACTCCGTGATGAAACCTGTTCATGCGGTCATCTGGAACCATTCAACCAGAGGCTCGGTGTTGGTTGGATGTTTTTAGAATAAGATGGAGGTTAAGAGGGAAAACGATGGAGAAGCTGCAAGGCATCTTTCTTTACGACTGTCTTGTAGGAGGGTGAGAAAATTGCAGTCCAATTTCTTACACAACACTCTGCTCACAACGCCGAGCCGGTGCAGCCAGATACAGCTTCCACATTAATGACCGTTTCCCCACTCACTCTATTACACCATCACCCCAATACCCCCATATTCCATCACCCATCACTCCACCACCCCCTCCTCTCAGTGTCTTACCTCTGTACGTTGGCCCTCCATCATCTCATATGTACGATCCCCTCTCCCTCTGTCTGCTTGACTCCTTGGTTTCTTATCTGCAGAGATAAAAGCATATATTGGACTACTGCATGCCTTCAACTTTGCAGGAACAGTTTAGGCAAGGCCCCTTTCTTGCATAAAGCAAGATTCCTCAGGCATGATGTTTAGTTCAAAATAAACAGAACTCTGACCTCAGTCCAATCACACACCCCTGGGATGAATTCAGAGAATGAGCCTGGCCTTTTCATTGTCTGACCTCACAAAACTTTATTAGAATGGATATAACCTCTTATAACCATCACTGACAGAGGCCTTTCCTAATCTGTTTTGTTTCAGTATGCACGACTCAGTGCCTGTTTAAGATGCGAGCCCCCAAACTTTTGTTTATATAGATGTACATGTATGCCAGGAGTATTGTTATTCTTACCACTGTCACAGTTAAATTACAGGGCTCTTCCCAAACTGTTCCCATTACATTGGTAGCATACAGTTGTCCGGTATGCATGGCTGTGTTTGTTTAAGAGGCGTGTTCCATTACTTTGTCTATATGAGGTACATGTACATCTACATCCTGTTACAATTAAATTGAAAGGCCTTCCCCAAACTGTTTCCACAAAGGAGAAAGCGTAGCATTGTCCATTGTGCATGGATCAATGCTCGTGTAAGGAGATGTGTCTCAATACTTTTGTTTATATAGGTGCATATGAGAACACACAATTGTTCGGTATGAATGGCTTTGTGCTTGTTTAATGAGGTGTGTCCCAATAGATTGTGTATATACGGGGGTGTGAAAAAGTGTTTGGCCCTTCCCCATTTCCTGTTTTTTTGCATATTTGTCACCCTTAAGTGTTTTAGAACATCAAACCAACATAGTAGTCAATGACAACACAAGTAAACACAAAATGCAATGTGTAAATGAAGGTGTTCATTATTAAGGGAGAAAAAAAACCCAAACCTACATGTGAAAAAGTGATTGCCTCCTTAACCTAATAACTGGTTGGGCCAGACTTAGCAGCAACAACCGCAACCAAGCATTTGCGATAGCCGGCAATTTTACAGCGTTCTGGATGAATTTGCCCTCTCATCTTTGCAGAATTGTTCTAATTCAGTTACATTAGAAGGTTTTCGAGCATTAATGGCCATTTTAAAGTCATACCACAGCATCTCAATAGGATTCAGGGCAGAACTACAAAGACTACAAAGTCTTCATTTTGCTTTCTTTCAGCCATTCAGTGGTGGACTTGCTGGTGCATTTTAGATCATTGTCCTGCAGCAAAACCCAAGTTCGTTTCAGTTTGAAGTCACAAAAAGATGGTCAGATGGTTTTCTTTCAGGATCTTTTGGTAGACAGCAGAATTCATAGTTCCATTTATCCCAGCAAGTCTTTCTGGTTCTGATGCAGCAAAACAGCCCCAGATCATCTCACTACCACCATATTTTACTGTTGGTATAATGTTCTTTTTCTGAAACGCAGCGGGGTTTTTTAAGCCAGATGTAATGGGACACACACCTTCCAAAGAGTTAAATTTTTTTCTAATTCACAGAACGTTCTTCTTAAAGTCTTGGGAATCATTAAGATGTATTTTTTAAAAAAAATGAGATGAGCTTTAATGTTCCTTTTTGCTCAGCAGGGGTTTTCACCTTGGAACCATTTTTGCCCAGTCCCTTTCTGATGGTGGAGGCATGAACTGTGACCTTAACTGAGGCAAGTGAGACCTGCAGTTCTTAGGATGTAATTGTTGGGTCTTTTGTGACCTCTTGGATGAGTCGTCGCTGGCAACCGGCCACACCTGGGAAAGTTCACCTCCGTTCACCAATGTCTTCGCCATTTGTGGATAATGGCTTTCACTGTGGTTCACTGGATTCCTAAAGCTTTGGAAATGGCTTTATAACCACTTCCAGACTGATAGATCTCAATTACTTATTTCTGAATTGTTCCTGAATTCTTTGGATCTCGGCATGATATGTAGTTTTTAAGGATCTTTTGGGGAACTTCACTTTGGCAGGCAGGTCCTATTTAAGTGATGTCTTGATTGATGACAAGTATGGCAATAATAAGGCCTGTGTGTGGCTAGAGACAATGTACTCAGGTGTGTTAAAGCACAGAGTATGTTTTAACAAGGGGGGCAATCACTTTTTTCACACAGGGCCATGAGGGTTTGGATCGTAATAATAAACATTTTCATTTACAAATTGAATTTTGTGTTTACTTGTGTTGTCTTTGACTACTATTTAAATTGGTTTGATGTTCCAAAACACTGACAAACATGCAAAAAAACAGGAAATGAGGAAGGGGGTAAACACTTTTTCACACCACTGTAGGTATAGATGTACACCAGAATTATTGTCACTTTTAACACTGTAACAGTTAAATTACAGCGCTTTCCCCAAACTGTTCACACAAAGGTGGAAGCATACAGTTGTTTGGTAGGCATGGTTACATATTTGTTTAAGAGGTCCTATAAATTCACCTTACAACGTATATTATACAGTGGGGCCAAAAAGTAGAGAGTATAGAGTCAGCCACTGGTTGTTAAGTTTCTCTTACTTAGAAAGATGAGAGAGTTCTGAATTTTCATCATGGGTACACTTCAACTATGAGAGACAAAATAGGGAAAGATCCAGGAAATCACATAGTAGGACATTTAAAGAATTTATTTGAAATTATGATAGAAAATAAGTATTTTGGTCAATAACAAAAGTTCACCTCAATACTTTGTAACATAATCTTTGTTGCAATGACTGAGGTCAAACATTTCCTGTAAGTCTTGAGCAGGTTTGCACACACTGTAGCTGCTATTTTGGTCCATTCCTTCATGCAGATCTCCTCTAGAGCAAGGACGTGTTGGGGTTGTTGCTGGGCAACATGGACATTCACAACTCCCTCCACAAATTTTCGATGGGGTTGAGGAGTGTAGGTGGGCTAGGCCGCTCCAGGACCTTTAAATGCTTTGCAGAGAAACAGCCCTAAAGCATGATGTTTCCACCCCTATGCTTCACAGTAGGTGTGGTGAATTGGGATACAACTCAGCATTGTTCTTCCTCCACACACGAAGAGTTGATTTTTCACCAGAAAGTTCATCTGACCACATGGTATTCTCCCAATCCTCTTCTGGATCATCCATATGCTCTATGAAAAACTTCAGAAGGGCCTGGACATGTTCTGTCTTAAGCAGGGGCCATGCCTAGCACTGTAGGATGGGAGTCCCTCTTGGTGTAGAGTGTTACTGATGGTATCCTTTGTTACTTTGGTCCCAGTTCTCTGCAGGTCATTTATTATGTTTCTTTGAGTTCTGGGATTTTTGGAAACCGTTCTCATGATTATTTTTACCCCATGAAATGAAATCTTGTGTGGGGTCCCAGATTGAGGGAGGATTATCAATGGTCTTTTATGTCTTCCATTTTCTTACAATTGAGCCCACAGTTCATCAGCTATTTGGTCCTGGCCATGGTTGAGTTTGGAGTCTGACTGTTTGAGGCTGTGGACAGGTGTCTTTTATACAGATAACAAGGTCAAACAGGTGCATTAATACAGGTAACGTGTGAAGGACATTGTGTCTCTCAAAGTTGAAATATACCTATAAAGAAAATTACAGACTTCCCTTATCTTTATAAGTAAGAGAACTTGTACAATCAGTGGCTGACCAAATACTTTTTGGTCCCACTGTAAATAAATTACCATAACATGCAGCCAAGCATAAATATGGAAGTCATACATCTCTATGTAAATTTGGGTTCTGAGTTGGATAACCTGCAAAAGAGTGAAATGTCTGGGTATCTGTGAACCACTGCATCAGATGGCACCCTGAGCCAGACTGCCTGAAGCTAACTGGTCCCATCACTCAAACGGGATCTAACTGTTATCTTAAACACTGCTCTCAGAGCTGGAAGAGTAAAACGATGGGAGGGAAACCAAATAAACCTCCTGATCCACAAATCAGCTTTAACTCAAACTAAATCAGCAGCAGAGGGAAAGAGATCGGAAAATGTGGGCGGCAGGCAGAGAGGAGGACACGCAAAGAGCTAAACGAAATATTATCATGAATGAACTAACAGAAGAAGAAGAGGAGGAGGAGGAGGAGAAGAAGACAGGAAGTCAGCAGTGAAAACCAGAGTGTGCTCTGGTTCTGTTGGGTTAGATTGGATCAGAGCCACGCCCAGTTGAAACAGAAGCACTGGGTCAACCTCTTACCTCCCTTGGAAGTCTCTTTATTTTGTAGGTGTAATGGGGGCGGGGAGGCGTGAGGTTCATCAGTCCGGAGTTCCTCAGTTATTCCCTCTGAACCTGCAGTCTGGAGAGTGTTCTCATGACCTTCAAAGTTCTTCTGTTCGGCAGGTTGATCGTTAAGGCTCATGATGACTGCAGGGCGGGTTCCGGGCAGGGTGCATCCATCCTGCCCTCTTCTACACTGCAGGCAGTTCTCATAGATTGTCAACCGAGAAAAAACGACGGCCGCAAGCGATGAGGACATCTGCATATACGGACCTCCAGTTTGGACTGGCGGAAGGTTGATGTTCTCCAAAGAACCATAACCTAACGACGGATAGGACATACTCCCGGTGATGTCATTATTTTTTGAGCAGTAATGTCCCAGCAGGTCAGACAGGCTGTCTACATATCTCGCAGGGTTCCTCTGTGGACACTGGCTGCTTTCGGAACCTCTGAACGGTGTAAGTTCAGCGCTGCGGGTCTTCAGACTGGTCCAGCAGGTTGGAAGCACCTGCTCCTGATCCGTGATGCTGAACTTTTCACCTGCTGAGGTAAATTCTGAGGTTCTGAAACAGAGCTGTCTGCAGGAGGTACGACTTACCTGATGTTTAACGACAGAACCTTCAACGTTTAATGATCTCTTATTGAATTAAATAAAAATGTCAAGAGTCATGCAGAATGTCCTACCTGAAAACCCACGATTTACTGATGGAGGGAACGGTCCAGACTCAGGGACCCGCTGTTCAAAGAAAGAACAATGAAAAGTACAAATATATTAGAACATTCCATCAGAAAAAATTTATAACTTCAGGTCATGACATGACACTGTGTTATCTATATGGGGAGAACATGCTAACTTGGCCTGCCTTATAAAATTTCTTTATGCTTCTCTATTTACATCTTTTATAAGAGTAGATTTTTTCCAGGTCTGATAATTTTCTCACTACACCTAGAGGCCCCGATGCCTAATGCTGGGATCCACCATTCCTGATTTAAAAACAACTAATCCCAGCTAAGAAACTTGTCTGAGGGCCTCTAATTGTAAAAGCTTTCACTCAGGATGCGTTCAAAATCACTTACTGACTTTGTGACCGCGCATGCCTCCCACTCTGCAGCTCTACCTGCTGACAGGGACGTTAAGAGCAAGGCAGGAGGTAACAAAGAGATTTTATTACTTAAAATGACTAATTTAACTCGTTTCCAAATTTTACATATAGCAGCTCTAATATAATTCAGGTATGTAATCCTTGGAAATCAGTATATATATATATTATGGTATTAATTAGGGATGAGTCGGACACTCGTTTCATACTCGTTTCGGTATGGATACAGCATTTTTTACTAGTACAAGCATGAAACGAGTAAAACTCGTCAATATCCGTGCTGGTGCTGAAGGAAAATCCTCATTGGGTAATTGACTGTTTACCCGATCTGTGATTGGCCACTCACACAGAGCGCCCGCTCCTGCAGCTCTGCATTCTGCAGCCGGAGCTGCCTGCCTCACTCTCGACTCACACACACGCAGACAGTGACAGATCTCACGTTGCTCTCTTTAATCAGTACTCCTTACTTTTTTTCAGCTCTCCTCGGTTTTGGTTTGTATGAAAGTTACTTGGTGAACCTTTTGCGTAAAGTACACGGTGCATTTGACAAGACAGAGCTGAAATTGGCTCATGTCGCTTCGGTCACTTCCTCAACTCCGGTTGGGTTTTATATTTTTCCTTTTTCTGCTTTTTCCAAGTTTAGCTGGTGGCAAAAGTAAGTTGTTTACTTTTGTGATCAAAAAATATTGAAGTGAATCTCAAATTTATAATTTATAATACATACAGCAACTCGTAATCACTCCATATCGATTAAATAAATACAGCTTTAAGCCCCACCCACTTCATATTGAACAATAACATTCGGGTTATACCACGCCCACTTTCGAATTAGGCCCCGCCCATTCCGAGTACAGATACAGAAAATTTAGATGGTTGAACAGATACAGATGGCGCTGAACTTGCTTATTCCTAGTATTAATATCCGGGTACCGCACCTGCTTTACATCCTGGCATAAAACCATCATTTCAATGCGCACTATAAGTCCATGGCGTATGCTGTTGGTGTTTTCTACATAACCATAGGCTGAACTGGCCAAAGATGGAGCACGAATCATCATATTGGAAAGAAGCCTCCATATGACTTGGCTTATAACCATGAGCAACATTTTCCACTTAACGGCGACTGACAGCCGTTACATTGTTACCGCACGGTCGCTTGGAAGAATCCTAAGTGTGTGCTGACAGCAGGCTGAGTTGCTAGATGTAAGACCCACCATAACGCCCTTGAACATACGACTTTACAGGCTGCAACTTAACACCCTTATCTACTCGACCCCTCACCTCCCACAGGGTAAACGATAAAAGCATCGCTGGGGGAAGATTTGTGCCACGCAGGGAAATGCTGACAGTGTGGAGCAACAGCCGCCGAGATTGCGCTAAGTGGATGAGGCTGGGGGCGCAATGTCATTAGGGAAGGTTCAGGTAAGGGTCACTCAGGTTCAGCACTCATCCGAGCGGAACGCCGCCAAGTCTGTGAACACTGAGAGGAGTAAGAGTACCTGAATCAGCCCCCGCATATAAAGCAATGAGAAATGGACAGCAACCCTCTTTGTATGGTTCATGCGTTATCAAATATATCAAATATCAACCTTATTTATTAAGACGGTATTTTTGTGTGTGTACTTGTGAGCGTGTACCTTGAGGCCACCACAGTTGGGGCAGGTTGTGAACAGAGTTGTAGATGCAGCCGGTTGTGGAAAACAACCCAAACACCCTGTGGGGACCCCCGTGACACTGTGCGATTCAGGAATGGATTGTGTGGAAGCCACGGCATCGACCTCCGTTGGCTCGCCGCCAATCTCCTCAGTCTGTTGTGGAATCGCTGCGCCTAGACTGCGTGGAGTGTCATACAAGTAGCGTAGTGAAGAAGGCACCTGATACTCAGGGACATGGCCCGTCGCACAGGTACACAGGTGTTTTTCTGGACTGGAGGGGGGCGGGATGCTAAGCAGATGGCCGTACTCCTCTCTGGGGCTCCCTGCATCGGAACTCCCATATGAGGAGAAGCTTCCGGAATACGATGAGTGGCTCCCGGTGGCGATGCCGCTGTCGGTGGAACTCTGCCGCCCGCTCTCCTGCAGCCGGCGCTGGCGGAATGGTTTGGACGGCACTGCGGGGGCACAGGGTGAACCCAAAGTCGGTTTCTGCTCTTCATGAGACGAAGTACTACAAGACTCTGGTGCCGTAGACTGGACAGGCTCTGCCCAGAGAGTGAGACGGCTGCCGATGCTGGAATCGGAGCGGCTGGTGTCTGAGGTATCGGAGGACCCAGATGTGCTGCGGTTATCCCCCGAAACAGATGAGAGAAAACTAGAGGTGGATGCTACAGAGGAGAAAGAGCGACGTAAGTTATGTTGTATATTTTAAACATACAGGATGGCCCACGAAAAAGCAACCCGCCTCATTCATCCAGCAGGGGGCTCGTTCTAAATTGGAGGTCAATCCCCTTTCAAGTGGGTGGACGGGGATACCGCTGGGTACCTCCTATTCAGAATGATGCACCTGGGTATATAAGGTGGGCTGCTTTTTTCATGTATAAATGTAATGTGTGTTTACTGTATAACACAATGTTAATAACATTTATACAGGTACCTGTGCTGTGAGAAAGCAGGCTGAGCCTCCTCTCCAGCTCCTCAGCCTCTTTATTCAGCTTATCCTCCACAGATGCAGCACTGGAACTGGGTTCTGAATCACAAACGGAGAACCACCAGAGTACATACATGTTTTTTATATAAACACATTTTATATTAAAAAAAAAAACGCATTGGGATTCACACACATCACACCTACAGGAGGTTTTTCATGACGTCCCATTCTGGTTTACATATCCATCCACCCTGCCCATCAGTGGTGGGGTTATACTACCTGTAACGCTACACTATACAAGTATTGCATGAAGCTGCAGGTTTGTGAGAACGTGTTGATATTTCAGGAGCGTTTCGGATTGCCGCCCTCTCTCAGTGTATTTTTGCGCTGCAGGGTCTCTGCGAGTGAACGCATGGGGGGTAGGGGGGCTAGTGTTGCAGAGGACGCTGTGGTGTTTGTCTAGCATTTAGACTGCTATTATTAGTCCTGACATGTGGGAATGATGGCAAACAGCCAGACGAGGGAGCACATGTGAACGAGAACTGGAAGCTTTACTATCAGCTGCACAATTACTTTTAGGAAACTTTAGCACCCAGATCTTATCGTCGCAACGTAAACACGAGAACGAACTATGCATTTCATTTAGACATATGTCATCAAAGCACCTCATTCTCGGGTTACAGTGAAAGTGTGTGTGTGTGTGTGAGAGAGACTTTTGAAACCGCTTTATTTAACCAAAATTACATTTCTATATGTAGTAAAAGAAAACTCTGAAAACAATCAGAGAAAGAGAAAGACTTTTTTTTTTACTTTTAACAACGCTTTATCTTACCCAAGAGTAAATTACATTGGGCAGCAAAAAAAACCTATTAATCAACACAGATTAATGCAAAGTCGGGGGCAAAGGAGAGAGAGGGAATGAGACAAAAAAAAGGGAGAAGAAAGTAAAAAAAAGTTAGATAAAGAGAGAGAAGGGAGGGGGGGTGCAAAAGGAAAAAAAAAGTGCGACAGAAAGAGTGAGAGAGTGCTGGTGAGGCTACTGTCACTTGTGTTAATTGAGTGTAGGTAAAGGTGAAGAGCTGTATACTGATTGGGTAAAACTAAATGTGCAAACATAACAATCATCTAATCCTCAGTGAGGGATGCTGTGAGGAGCTTGTTAGTCCAAATGAGCTGATTTAACCAACCAGCCGGTTATGACCTCTGACCCCTTTCATCAGTGTACAGATGAAAATAAAACACTGGGAGCAAAGAGTCAGGGTGACGCGGAGGGGATACAGGGCAAACACTTACTCAAAAACAATACAAGAATAAAATCCAGTACCCATAATGCTGTGAAATCAAACTGTCCAGTTAGGAAGCAACACTGATTGTGAATCAGTTTCACTTGCTGTTGTGCGAATTGAACAGACAACAGGTAGAAATTAGAGGCACTTAGCAAGACCCCCCTATAAAGGAGTGCTTCTGCAGGTGGTGACCAC
>JAOUQT010340329.1:0-12896 GCA_025769995.1 Xyliphius kryptos | reverse complement strand
TGAGTGCTTATCCCAGACTGATGATTCCATACTTTTTGCCAGGGGTTGTAGATCTGGTAACTGTGCAGGCCATAGGAAATGTTCAAATTTATTTTCATGTTCATCAAAACAAATTTTTGAACTCTGGTATGTCACACTTAATGTTGTGTTCATTGTAATATTTTGAGCAAAACTGTGCTCCTACCCTGCTAATTCACACTCTGCTCTTATTGGTGCAATGTGCAAATTAATGAAGATTGGCCACCAGTCTAGTCCAATTTAGTCATGAAACCTCCCACACTAAAATGACAGATGTTTCAGTTTCATTGTCCAACCCCTGTATATATATATATAAATATATATTTCACTTTTAATTTTAATTTTATTTAATTTGATCTCAGTCAGAACAGACCAGCTTGCCTTATTATGTGGGTCATTGTGGCAAAAATGAAATTAAGTTGATGTTTCAGATCATTAAGCCAATGTGTCCTCAGTGAATTTTGATCATTGGTAGACTAAACATGGTAACCATTGGTAAAGAAACCAATGACAAACTATGTAAGCAACATTCTGATTGGATGATCTCTTGGTAGAGGATTTCTGTAAATGGGATAAGGCTGATTAGAAAGGTGACGTGCTGAAAGTTTTTAATCCCTTGCATCCTTGTCCATCCACTACAGGATAAAGGACTACTGTAATAATCAGTAGTATATTTTCCTAAAAAGGTTATTTTACCTTACATATTTCTGGACTATATGATGGATGGAAAGAGAGTCACAGGACATGACCCATCATCCCTGAAATGGATTATAATTTTCTGCTTGAAGATAATCATCTAAGACCTTTGCTGAAACAATCAATTTCAAACTAATTGCATCTGCAAAGGGACATTTACCGAAAGGCAATTTTCTGTGTGCTTTGATAGAAATCTGATTTAAAGATGGCTCTTATGAAAGTTAAGTTTGATATGAAAAAGCGTGTCAAGCTTGCACAGCTATTATGGCTTATGTACTGGTTGGCATTGGTGGCTGGAGTGCTAGTCTTCAGCTTGGGCATTTTCTTTAAAATCGAACTGCGTAAGCGAAGTGAGCTTATGGACAACAAAGAAAGCCACTTTGTAACAAATTTACTCATTGTTATGGGACTGATAACCTGTGGCATTAATGCCATTGGTGGCAAGATCTGCTATGACTCTTTGGATTCCTCAAAGTTCATAAAGTGGAAGACCTTGATAAAGCCATTTCTTATCTGGTGTGTGTTTGTGAACATGCTTCTGTTTTTTACATCATTTTTGTGCTTCACCATGCGCATCCCACTACAGTTCACACTGGCAGAGGGCTTAAAAAATGGCATGAAGTACTACAAAGACTCAGACGTACCTGGTCGTTGCTACATGAAGAGAACTCTGGATTTAATGCAGATTGAGTTTCATTGCTGTGGTAACAACAACTACAAAGACTGGTTTGAGATCCAGTGGATTAGCAATCGTTACTTAGACTTCAGCTCCAAGGAGGTCAAAGAGTAAGTGTGTGAGAGTGAGAGTACTTATAAATTGTGGGAACATCATTAACCTACATATGGTATTACACCAACTTCTGCTTCAAATATTTTGAAGCAATTAACATCAATTTATTTTTGGTTTTCATTTGAGCAGTAGATACAAAGACTATTTCAAACTAACTACTGTCTTTTATCTCTTATTTTTTGTGATGAATGAGCTAACTGTATATAATAATCTGGGAATTCTGGTTGTTCTGTAAAAGGTATACATGGAGTCAGTTTAGATTTAGATGATAATCTTCCTGGTTTAACTTCTGGCGTCTTCTAAAGCTTAATGTCCTTTCCAATCACCTAGACACTGAGCTGACTGGCTGGGAATAGATCTGGGTGTCACAGGCAAAGACTAAGTCTTAACATTGCTGAGCTGTTAATCATGTTTTGATATACTGACATTTGGTATCTGATGTTTAGTGTTTGGTTATAGTAACATAACATAAAATTTTAAATATTACTCAAAATATTAATTTAATTCTTTTTATTGGTGCATTTTTGCTTGTGAAAATATGGGTGTTAAATTATTAGTGCTATATTAATAAAAAAAAATGTATTTTTGTTTCTTTTAGCCGAGTTAGCAGTAATGTAGATGGACAGTATTTGTTGGATGCAGTTCCTTTCAGCTGCTGCAACCCAAGCTCCCCACGACCCTGTATACATTACCAAGTTACCAACAACTCAGCATACTACAGTTATGACCACCACACAGAAGAACTGAACATCTGGATGCGTGGCTGCAGGGATGCTTTGGTCTCCTACTATGGTGGTCTGATGAACATGATTGGAGTACTTGTGATGTTGCTTACTGTCCTGGAGGTATGGCAAATAACTGTCCAATATAACTGTAAACACTTTAGGGTAGATTATAAAAACACTTGATTTTATAACACAGGACAAATCCAGACAAGAAAATAAATCAATACAGAAAATTATATGGTCACAGATTGTCTTAGCTTTCGTTTAAGGTTACTTCATAGTGACTAAAAGTGTACCTAAATATATTTTCAATGTAAACTCTTTACAACTGTCATTTATTTAACTGTGTTTTAGGCTGCTGTGATGGTAGGACTACAGTATGTGAACACTTCCCTCTTAACACTGGTCAACCCAGAAGATCCTGAGAGTGAAAGTGAAGGCTGGATCTTAGAAAAAACAGTCAAGGAAACCTTTACTGATATTGTGGGCAAAATAAAGACAATGGGTAAAGGAAATCAGGTAGAGGAGGGGACTGAAGTACAGACAGTTGCCACTGTGAGCTGAGATTGTAGCAGCCACTAGAATATCGGTCAACCTTTCATAATGCAGAGACTCCCGCTACTAATGTACACGGGTGCGCTGGTGACCCAGAGTTTTCAAACAAGCACATGCTATAAAGTTGATACATCATAGTTTATCTTACATATTCACATGAACAAGTATGTATTTTTATAAGAATGTTAATATTAACAGTGCTGAAGCTACACATTGAAACAGCATCTCTGTGCAAAATATGATTTATTTTTATGAACAACAAATATTATTTTACTCTTATCTTACTCAAACATCTCATGTTGTGGAGTAATACAAAATTGTATTTGTGTATTGTTCATCTACAGCAGGATGGTAAGGCTGTTAGTGTGTAAGGCAAAGTAGAAGACATACCTATATTTAATCCTTTTTACAGTAATTTAAGAAATGTTTTAGTTCAAGATAAAAGAGTAGCATGTTATAAAGGTTAGAAACACTTTACATGGTTACTTTTTGGAGTACTTCTGATATTTCTTAATGATACTGTATTTCATCAGTGAAAGTTAAGATTCTTAGCATAAATTAAAACCAGTCCACGCGCACGGCACAAAGCCTTTAGATTTGATGTTTTTAACTTTATTATGTTTCAGTACGTGTACAGTAATGTATCCTTTCAAAATAACATACCAAATTAAACTTCCTTATTTGCTGGCCATATGATGGTTCTTGGTGTGACGGTTTAACCTTGTACATATATTTAGGCCACATTATTAAAAAAAAAAAAACCACACACACACACACACAATTTTTATTAGTAAACTTGGCAAGCATATTAATACATATCAGCAATACTTTAATTAATTGCTTGTGGCTTTTTAAATAGACTGTGAATTAAAATATGCAATAAAAACTGAAATCTGTAACTTCTTTAGCCTACATTTAACAGAATATAGAACACAAATTTGAAAATATTTGTTAAAAATTAAATTTAGAAAAAGATGTCTGCACACACAAAAGAATGTTTACTATTGGGTTAAATTGCTTTTTGTTCTACCTTTTAACATTTAATGCTGTTAATTGGGAATTCCACCGTGCCACCAATTCACTTATCAAAGCCATTTATTTAATACAATATGATTTGACCTGTAAGCAAAAGTCAGGAAAACCCTTGACATGTATTGCTTTACAGGGCTTACACATTTACACTCATGTTCACATCTGAACAATTAAACATTTCAATTGAAAATTGAAAGACTGAATCAGATTTTGTGTTTACTGCTTGATATCGTAAGTTGTATGTAGATATAAAACCTGATCTTATTGAATTTTTCGTGAAATTTAAAAACAGAGAAGGCTTAGAAGTCTTCTGGATGTTTGTTTTAACAACTAGTTTAGTAAAATGAAAGGCTCATCACATTCATAAGCCTTGAATTTTTTTTTACAGACATTAGAATTCGGACGTCTTTTATATGTCAGGGTTAATTGTCAAGCTGTTGTACAGTACCTTCCAAAACATGTTTAAATTAGAACCTGTTGTGGACAAAACTGCCACACTTGTTAGTAAACTTACGGCTATAAGACAAGGGAAGCTACATAAAAAGATACTTTCCAACAAATCTGCATATGAATTCATAAATTATTTATGCTACAATATGTACAAATGTTGTAATTAATTTTTTTACAACATCTTTTAAACACAATATACTCATATATGCTCCAAAAAGAAATCAGCAGCAAGCCCTATTACTGTTTCCTGTTGCTTCAGCATTATTTGGTTTAGTTGTGGTATACATTAATTAGTAATAGAATTTAGTGATTGTACAACAGGAAACCAGATGAAAATTCAACTGGGAACCAGGAAGGCTGGTTTGTAGGACAACTTTTCTTAGGTATTTGAGTATGCTGCAAAGCTGATAAAGACAGTAAGCAGCTTTAGCATGTGGACAGCTTAGTCTACCACTTGTTAATTTGGAAATGTGACCTAGAGATTTACGGGTCTAGAAAAAAAAAAAACCTAGTACATAAGGCTATGTTATTGTATATGTATTTTGTTATTTGTTAAAATTTACATATTTTAATGGTTGTTCAACTGAACATAGCACAACTTGACCCCAAAGCAAATGTTTGTCTGATCGAAAATCCTTTTTCCTTCAGCCTACACAGCAGGAGTCCAAGAATTAGGCCAATATGGAAACTTCCTGTAAATCTACACATCTTTTATTTCGATTAAAAGTAAGCTGTCTGATGTATGTGCCTGTGCTATACGTCCAAAAATGTGTTTGAAGGAACAGCTCTTAATCTGAATTAGAACTATCATGTTTTAAGAGCAGGCTCTTTGTATCACAGCAAAAAGGCCCTAGGAGCAAATCTTAGGTTTTGGGTCTATTCTATGTAGAGTTAATCTCTTTGGGTTCAAAGACATTTTAGAAAGTTTAATTGACATTATTACATTGCCATTCAGAGGTGTGAGCAAATGGGTTTCATCTGTGTGTTTCCTGCAATGGGTATACAATCTGTATCTGGTTCCCTGGTTCCCTGTAACCGTTTATGCACAGACTGTGTTTAATAATAAAGGAATAAATACATATTTTTTTAATGTAAATAGATTAATAATACTTTTATAAAGATTAAATCCTTAAATCTGATTCGGTGAGCCACTTGTCTAGCTGCTTGTCTATTATTCACAATAACCCACACCTCTGTCCGCTTCACATTCATATAAATGCACAATATAAAATATATTGTTCCAAACCTCTTCATTAACTGTGTTCTGTAATTTGGCCACTAGATTGCAGTACTTGCTTGTTAAAGAAACTGGAAATCTTACTATTATTTTAAAAAATGGTATGGATTTTGTCATGGAAGTTTATTAGCGATTTCAGTGAATGCATTTATGAATCAAACTTTGTTTTTCATATTAAATTGTAATGGTAACCATTTTATAAAAGCAATTAGGCATTTATTTACATGGTTTATTCACAATAAGGCACACCCTTTCGTGCCTTCTTGCTTTATTATAGAACAGGGCGGCCAGTTGGCATAATGGTCAGCACGTTCGCCTCTCAGCGCTGGCAATCCAGGTTCAAATTCTGATCTGCATGGAGTTTCCATGTTCTTCCTGTGTCTGAGTGGATTTTCTATTGGTTCTAGGACACAGTTTTATTTAAAAAAATTACAGTCTATTTACAGTGAATTTTATCTTTTAAAAAAATTGTGCTGAACCGTTGTATGTTTCTAAAATTGTATTACAAGCCTTCATGTCAGTAACCTCCACATACTGTATATGCAAGTCACTCATTCTGTGCATTCTATGCTCTTTGAAACACCCGTATACCTTGACAGATGGCCTTTGTAGATTACACTAATTACAGCCTGGATGCTCTCTTTCATCTCTCTATGTCTTGTTTATAACAAAAACAAGCTACAACCTGAACAGACAGCAGCTGCTTCCATTGTTCAGACATCGAAGATGAGATCAGACACAACATTTGGTCATTTAGCGGACGCTTTTTTTCAGCGACTTACAAGTATCCTTCTTAATATTTTGGGGTCAGAACACAGGGGTACATGGAGCAATGAGGGTTAGGGGCTATGCTTAAAAACCCACATTGGTAACTTCAGTGGTCCTTTGGATTACTAGTCCAACATCCAAACCACTGAGTTACCTCACCCTCACAACAAACAGTGCTGCATTTCCGCTTATAATTGTGTGAGTTATCCAATCATGGCCAGTTTCCAATGATTCTGATCCACACAGTGTAATGGTGAAGATTTTTAGTAGGTAGGACAGTAAATTATAGCTCAAAATGGAAACTTTACCCAGATTGGGGCTTGAACCGGGAAGCCCCAGAGACGAACCTGCTAACCACTAAGGCCTACTACATAATATATTTTACAAAAATAAATGAGTTAAGTGGCGGCACGGTGGCTTAGTGGTCAGCTCATTCGCCTCTCAGCGCTGGGGACTCCCGGTTCGGATCCCCATCTGGGTGGCGTTTGCATGTTCTCTCCATGTCTTCGTGGGTTTCCTCCTACATTCCAAAACCATGAGGGTAATTAAAATGCTCTAAATAGCCCTGTATAGTGTGTGTATGTGTGTGTATGTGTGACTGTGTGAGTGAGTGTGTACCCAGCGATGGATTGGCGCCATGTCCTGGGTGTAATGAGTTAAGTTTAAATAAATGTAACAGTTGTAAGAAATAACCACTGCTATATTCAAATAATATAATGCTTCTTTCTGTTCAGTTATCTAAATCGTGTTTGTTTGGATTAGATGGGTGTGTTAATTACAAAGAGATCAACAGATGGCAGCATTGCTGCTGTATTGGCCCTTACAGTGAAATAGATAAAACTATAATGTAAAGCTTTTTTTGCCCCAGGACAAATCATTTGTTGTAAACAAGGATGCAATAAAAACGTGTGAAGCTTGGGGATTTATTCCATAACAGTCCTTCGTTGCATCACAAACATATCGCTGTAATTTTTTTTTATCGAATTAGATTAGAATTCTATATTAGAATTAGGTATTCATTTCGTTGATAATGTTCCTTATTATTTAAATGTGAATGTGTAAATAATCTGTGTTAGGATATTGTAAAATGTCGAACGTGTTTTAGTTTTGGCAGTGACAATGATTCAGTTAGACTGTGGGCATTATTTTTTAAAAAGTTTATGTATGACTTATGAGTGTTGCCATGCATAAGCATAATAATTCTATTAAATTTTATGTTTTGAAATAGTACTTGTTGAAGAAGCCAGTAGAGTATTTTTTAACCCATTTGAATGCTTTCCTCCCAGTAAAAAGTTAAGTAGTTTCAAAAGTACAATGGATCCATCCATCCATTATCTTCTGCTTATTCCTTGTGGTGGAGTTCCAGGGGAGAACGTCTCAGGCGATGGGCAGATACACCCAGGCTAGGACGCCAATCCATCGCTGGGTACACACTCACTCACACAGATACACACACATAAACACACTATACAGGGCAATTTAGAGCATTCAATTTACCTTAAATCCATGTATTTGGGCTGAGGGAGGAAACCGGAGAACCCGGAGAAAACCCACGCGGACACTGGGAGAACATGGAAACTCCACCCAGATCGGGATTCGAACCGGAAATTCCCAGCGCTGAGAGGCGGACGTGCTAACCACTAAGTCACCGTGCTGCCCAGACATTCCATACTTATATATTAACATTATTTTGTCAGAAAACCTTACAGACATATTAAGAAATGTAAGTCTGCTGAATTGCCCTGTGATTAACCATCAACCAGTGCAAGGTATTTTTTGCTTTATGTTAACTATGCTAGGCTTATGCTTGACAACCCTTTTGCAACATTTTGACACCAAAATAAATTCATATGGTATTCAAAACATATTTGTATGCTGAAGAGTCAACATTTTTACTGGTAAATAGTTCTTCTAAATAATTCAAAAATAGAAGCGATGTCCTCATACATTTGGCTAGATAATGTAGCAGGAAAGGGAAAGAGGGATTTGTATTGGGTGATGTAGATGCAAGTTTGGAGGGAGAAGCCACTGCTCTGGATCTGATTAGAGTGCTGGCTGAGGAGCCTCAGAGAGCTGCACTAAGCACTAAAAGCTAGAGTGATATTTCATGGGAATATTTCATTAAATGATTTACAGTATGGCCGCCTGTGCGGTACTGCTTACTTGGCAGTACCACTGCAGTGCACATCAGTGGTGACTCCATTCTATTTGCATGACTTTCAAAACTTTAACTGCCTCTGTCCTTTGCAGGCTTTTGAATATGCCCCGTCTTCCAAAAACAGCCTAAAAGTGTTAATAGACAGTGATTGTTTTATTATTCGTTCTTGATGAAAGACTAAAACACCCATATTTGCCTGAATGTTCTAACAGATGTTTCTTGCCAGAATGTATTAATATTCACTAAAGCCTTGCTGGAGCCAATCCCAATGCTTTTTGTATTCAAACCGATTGGACAGATCACTAGTCCACCACAGAGCAAACACAAATGCACACACAAACTCAAACACAACTTGGCACAATCACATGACATGATTTCCTGTGAGAGACAGACACTGAGAGGACATACAAACGTCACACATAAGGAACTCTGAAATCCCTGGATTAAAAACAGGACAGTTTTGCTGTGATGAACCCACCATGCTAGTTTGTTGGTCAAGAATCACGGGTAAATTTCAAATACTCTGTTCCTGAATTGTGTTTGTGAAAGTTTAATCACATTTTCTCCTTAAACTGAATTGCATTGTTGTTATTTCATATAATTTGATTTGCAGCTTATAACTTTTTGTTTTTGACATATATTGGGTACAGCAAATGTTAACACTTAGCTTGGTTTACCTCGGTGAGTTATGATTCAAAAGTAACAGCTAAGATATTTACACGTGGACCAAAAAGAAGAGAAAATAAATCTTAATTGTGATCTAGATACTTGCTTTTTCAAAAACTTAAGAAATTGCGTAGTAATACAGCTCTATTTTTTATTGTATGTAATTTTTTTTATTCTTTGGGGCAGTATGCTTGTAGTTAAGGAACCAGCCTTTGTGACCAAAAGGTCCCTGGTTCAATTCCCAGTCTCACCATGTACTATGGCTGAAGTGCATTTGGTCAAGGCACCTAGCCCCATTTGCTTCCCGGGCACCATATATAAAAATGCTCACCACTCAGGGCACTGTATGCTCACTTCACTAGTGTGTATATATGTGTGTTTTTTTACTGCAAGGTCAAATGTGGAGGACAAATTCCTTTGTGTGTAAGCACAGTTGGCAAATAGATTACTTACTTAAGTAGTGGGGTCAAATTTGGCTTAATTTAAGCTCCACATAAAATCTATTTAAAGAGTAATGTCCAATATCTGTAAGCTATTTAGAAATACGGCATAAAAATAGTTTTTACAGGACCACTTTGACTCTGCAATTGTTTGAGTAGGTTACACTATGAATCATGGTTTTGGTTAGGAAAGATTTCATAGATTTGAATCAATGTAGTGTTACAATTGACATTGCTCGAACAAACCAAACAGATTTATTTTTAACAACATCAAGAACATAGTATTTTTGACTGAACTTGATGCACAAATGTATATCCAAGCCCTCATAATATATTGGCCTGATATCTACATTGCATTACTTGCTGGCATATTTTGTACGATAAAGCATCTACAGAATGCTGCAGTAAGCTTGATGTTCTGCAAATTCAAGTGAACCCATGCAACTTTATTATTAATATCTTTCTTTGGCTTTAAGTCGATGCCAATATCCAGTACAAGGGACATCTCTGGTGCTGCTCCTTCATACTTAAATTCTCTTTTCTACATTTACAGTCTGGCTTTTTTACTGCACTCTAGTGGTGAAAGACACTACCATATCAATATCTTTCATCAGAGCTAAATAGGGGAATGATCTCCAAAGCATTGTCCATAATGTGGAAACATTCAGAATTTTAAAGAAACACCCAAGGACACATTTTATCCAGAAACAATTATTCGTATTCTTTAATAGGGGGAATAATATTTTATTCTCTCACTTGTGGACTGTATGTTCCTGCAAATGTAATTAAGAATAATGAATACACATTAACAACAAATGCTCACGTTTTTTTTGACAAAGCAACAACATTATTTACATAGATTTTTTTGGGAAAAGTCAGCAGTCTAAAATTCCCACAGACTAAATACTTACCCATGACACAATAGGCATTAAGTAAGTGGAAATAGATATGTATCCATACCTTGAGACACAACAAAGTGTAATAATTAATAATTATGATTTAAATTAGATTGTTACTATGTCCTTTAACCTTTAATAATATCTTCAACAGTTCTCTTCACTGATTCGGTTGTTTTCGTGAGAACTTCAGCAAAATTTGCATTATGCATTTCATTGCCTGTTTATGATTGTACTTTTTTTTAGTATTTTGCTTGACCTTAACGAACTAACATACATTTAAATTTGAAAACTGTAGAATGTACTGGGCGTTATTTGTTCTGTCTTTATAAAATGTGAAAAAAATTTTTAAAAACACTTTACCTGTAAAAGTAAATTTTTACCACCACCATGATTTGATACCTATATATGGAATTAATGCGAATGCATTTTACAGTTTTAGCCTAAGGTTGCATTACATATACAATGCGGTCCGTTCCTACATTTCTATTAATCAACCTGCTGGCAGACTATATTTCCCTTTCCACCACCCACATAACTCTGGCTGCCAGTAGACCTATTTTGGTCTCTGTTTAATGGATTGAATAAAACAAGAATTGTTGGTGTTGTGGCGTAGGGGTGACAGCTGCAAAAATGGAAACAAAATAATAAATACAAAGTGAAATAATCTGAGTTGCTTAAATTAAAATTGAGTAATATTGTTGCATGGGCTAAGAGCTTTTGGCAATAGTGAGTGTTTTGGTCATTTATGAAGTGCTGTGCTATAGGAACGATATTAATCCAAACTTAATTCACTGATATTTTATTGTCCTTTGGTAAGATGTTGTGATGGAAAAAAAAATATGGAAAAGAGATACAAGTGCTGAGGCCTAAGGCTATAAAGTGTACAAATTCAAATTGTGGCTCTCTTGTCATCTTGTAGATGTGTATTGTGTCTTATTAGTCTGCCACAATGACAATTCTGCTGATGTACATGTAAGTGATTGTGTGCTACTGTCTCATTTAAAACTCAGAATCATGTATCTGCATTTATGACCGTCACAGTGGTAAAATGACTTTTCAAATTTTAACATCTTGCCCGAAAGCTGTAACATCTACACGCTGTTGTTGAAAATTTTATTTCATGATCATAAGCATTAATGTGAAATTTAATCTCCCTTTGTTGATTTAACAGGCTTATGACATGCACAAATAATATTACATAAACCATATTACAAACCAAGCCACTAGTTGGCAGGACGTTTCACTTTATTTTTCTTTATTTATGAGATTTAATAGCATTTTGCTCTATAGCATGGCTTAAAGTGAATTTTGGATTTGTTTCATATGATTACTTAAACCTAATAGGGTTTATTCAGCCACAAGCAAAAAGGCATGATATCCTATAAGAGTAACCTGATGTCACAGCATCTTAGCACAACTCATTGTACAGCTATTGTAGAGGCCAAGTTGTGAAGCTTTCTGACTTCAGTCTTTACCAGAAGCTTTCCACTCCATGAGGTGTGGTAAACGGTGAAAGGCCTCTGCTGAAAGACTGGAAGTATAACAGGTGTTCACTGCCCTTAACCAGAATCTCTCTACTCCATAATGAAGGAGCAGCCTCTGCTGGATGTCTGGAGGTATAATAAAGCAATAATGCACATGAGGGCATGTATTATTATGTGAATAAGCTAACGAAAAGAGGTGTTATTAGGTACGATGCACAAGCAGATGTCTGCGATAATGTCCGCGACATTTTTTAAATATGAACCCTGACCACTTTTAAAAGATTTCCGGTTTCTTTAACAACCAAATGCGGCAATCTAGTGGTCAAATTACAGTTTCTGGAAAAACTTTGAAATAACAATGCATTTTATATCGCGCATTTATACAAATGTGGTGTGGGTAATTGTGAATAATGTCACTGCTAGACAAGCGGCTCAGCCACTCAGATTTAAGGACCGGAACTACACGTTTTATAAAAGGTGGTGACCACTATCCAAAAGCAGTTTTCTACTTCTATTAGAGAAACTTCAGTTTTCAGCAGAAGCTTTACTTGGTTAAAAAGGGATGGGTGTTTCAGTGGGAGACTGGATGGAGTCCAGTTTTCATTAGAGACTTTTACTCTGTGATGATTCTGTTCTGTGGTAACTTCAGACTTTTACCAAAATCTTTCTTCTCAGCCCGAAATGAGGAGGATCATCTACTGAAGGAACTGATAGACTTCAGTTTTCAACAGAGAAGACCCTTGTTGAAATATTGCAGTCTTCACCATTCATTCATTCACGTATTATCTTCCGCTTATTACTTCATAGGGACGTCTCGGACGCTGGGCAGATACACCCAGGACAGAGCGCCTATCCATCGCTGGTTACACACTCACTCACACAGTCACACTGTTACGCTCGCCGTGTCAGAGCCAAAATGGGAGCTCGCCGCGGCGAGCTGGAAGGAGCAGGTTGCCAGACGAGGGTGAATAAGGGATC
>JAOUQT010340318.1:0-12896 GCA_025769995.1 Xyliphius kryptos | reverse complement strand
AAAGGCTTTTGTACAAAGTATTAAATAAATTTCAGTAAGCGTGTTCAATACTTTTTCCCTGTGCCATTCCACATAATAACACATAATTTAATTTCTGGACATCTATGGTTTGATTTCCTTGTATGTATGGATTACTTGGGTTGTTACCAACATCTGGTGAAAAATCCCCCATGCAAAGCTGAACCCAGACTGACCACAATAGCCGTCGCTGTAAGGTGAGCAGACACCCAGCAGAGGAAACCCATTTCGGCCGCATCACACTCGGCTGCAAACCGATCTAACAAGAGCTGAAATTCACAGATTGAAGATGCTAGCAGGACCACATCATCTGCAAACAGCAGTAAGGTGATCATGAGGTCACCAATCTCGACACCCTGATCTCGACAGAAGAAATTCTGTCCAAATATACTATAGATAGAATCGGTGACAAAGGACAGACCTGACAGGGGCCAACTCTCACTGAAAACAAGTCTGACTTATTGCCGGCCATGTAAACCAAGCTCCTACTTTGCTTGTACAGGGACTGAATGACACGTAGTATGGAGCTATGTACTCCATACTCGCAAAGCACAATCCACAAAATACCTCGAGGAACATAGTCGAATGCCTTCTCCAAGCACACGGAGACTAGTTGGGTAAACTCCCATGAAACCACAAGGATCCTGAAAAGAGTAAAGAACTGGTCCAGTGTTTTATGACCAGGACGAAATTTGCATTGTTCCTCCTAAATCCGAGACTCAGCCAGACTCTCTTCTCCAGTACCCCTACATAGATTCTACCAGGGAGGCTGAGGAGTGTGATTCCCCTGTAGTTGGAACACACTTTCTTAAAAAGAGGCACCACCACTCCAGTCTGCCAGTCCTGCTGCACTGCGTCCAATGACCACGCAGTGTTGAAAAGGCGTGTCAGCCAAGACTTCCCTACAACGTCCAGAGATTTGAGGAACTCCAGACGGATCTAATCCAACACTGAAACCCTGCCACCAAAGAGTTTTCTAACTTCCTTAGAAACTTCAGCCTCAGTAAATGACAAGCCTCCTCCCAGGTCCTTTGGAGCTGCCTCCCCTCTGGAGGGCGTGTTGGTGGGATTAAAATGGTCCTCAAAGTATTCCTTTCACCGCCTGACGTCCCCAGTCGAAGTCAACAGTGCTTTTCCCTCCTGAGTTGCCTGACAGTTTGCCAGAATCTTGTTAAAGCTGACTGAAAGTCACTTTCCAAGGCCTCAGAGAACTCCTCCCACACCCAGGTTTTTGACTCTGCGACGCACGAAGCCGCAGATCACTTGGCCCGTTGGTACATATCAGCTGCTTCTGGAGTCCCACAGGCCAACCTTGCCTGATAGGACTCCTTCTTCAACTTGATGGCATCTCTCAGCCAAGGCTCCCACCTCCGGCTACTGCCCGATCTACAATGCACCGAACCCCTATTACTACCCCTCCCGCATGTGGTGAGTCCATGGGAGGAGGGCCCCATGTAGCTCCATTAGGCTGGGCCTGGTTGGGCATTATGGGAGAGTACTTGACAACCAGGTGATTGCTGGTGAAACCCTCCATCAGGCCTGGCTCCAGGGCGGGGCCCCGGTGACCCTAATCTTGGCAGGGTACACAAGTTCTCGATGTTTTCCTTCATAGTGGTTGTTTTGGACCATTCTTTGTCTGACTTGTCACCTAGGACCAATTTGCCCTGGGAGACCCTACCAGGGGCTTTTGCCCACAACAACATAGCTCCTAGGATCATTCTAGCATGCAAACCCCTCCACCATAATAAAGTGGTGATCCAAGGAGAGGCAGATACAAACGGTTTAAGGTATTAAAAACTGGATGAACTTGTTACTGTGGAGGTAGTTCCAGGCAATATGACACCTCATTAATCTGCCTTAGGACCCTAAAAGGTACAAGGAATCAAGGTAATAATTTCCGCTTACCCAATTGACAAAGGAAAAATTCAGAGAAATGAGTCAAAGCTTGTCGACACCCGCTACCCCCTTAACCTGCAGCCACAGCACATTCTGGGTATCCCTCAAAGTACCCCAGGATTTGTGGGAAAGAAGCCAAACCCTGCCCTTTCCCACACACAAAATGGTGGCTGCCACTTGGACACCATATAACCCCAAAATGGAGGATGCACGTGACCGTCCCAATATTAAATGATGTGTTTAATTGCAGATCTCAGGTTCTTTTCCTTCCAAACATAACCCACATGCACAGGGAAAGAACATGGAAACTCCACTCTAGTTGGGATTTGATCCGGGTTCCCCAGCGCCAGTAGTTGAATGTGCTGACCAATATGCCTCCCTCTTGACAAATACACTATATTGCCTAAAGTATACAGTCACCTGCCTTGACTAACATATGAGCTTAAGTGACATATGACGTTGGTCCACCCTTTGAAGCTAGAACAGCTTCAACTCTTCTGGAAAGGCTGTCCACAAGGTTTAGGTGTGTGTTCATCAGAATTTTTGACCATTCTTCCAAGGGCGCATTTGTGAATTCACACACTGATGTTAAACAAGAAGGCCTGGCTCTCATCCTAAATATATTCTATCGGGTTAAGGACAGGACTCTGTGCAGGCCAGTCAAGTTCATCCACACCATACTCTGTCCTCCATGTCTTTATGGACCTTGTTTTGTGCACTGGTAAAGTCATGTTGGAAGAGGAAGATGCCAGCTCCAAAGTGTTTATTGGGAGCATGAAATTGTCCAAAATGTCTTTGTATGTTGAACCATTTATAGTTCCTTTCAATGTAACCAAGGGGCCAAGCCAAGCTCCTGAAAAACAACCCCACACCATAATTCCCCCTCCACCAAACTTTACAATTGTAAATTTTACAATTTACAAAAGTACTATTATCCTGGCAACTGCCAAACCTGGACTCATCCATCAAATTGCCAGAAGGAAAAGCGTGACTTGTCACCACAGAGAATGCGCTTCCATTGCTCTAGAGTCCAGTAGCAGCGTGCTTTACACCACTGCATCTGACACGTTGCATTGTACTTAGTGATAAATGGCTTGAATGCAGATGCTCGACCATGAAAACCCATTCCACGAAGCTCTCTGCACACTGTTCTTGAGCGAAACTTAAGAACACATGAAGTTTTGAATTCTGTAGTGATTGACTGCAAAAACTTGGCAACCTTTTTACACTATGCGCATCAGCATCCATTGACCCCGTTCTGTCAGTTTATGTGGCCAACCAGTTTATGTGGCTGAATTGCTACAGTTCCACGATGGAATTCATTAGGCTCCTGAGAGCGAGCCATTCTTTCACAAATGTTTGTAAAACCAGTCTGCATGCCTGGGTGCTTGATTTTATACACCCGTGGCCATGGAAGTGATTTGAGCATCTGATTCTGATCATGTGGATTGGTAAGCAAATACTTTTGGCAATATAGTGTATTGTATATACCTCACATTTTCATGTATTTTATTTAGATCATATGTGTAAGATTATAGTACCATTTTAGTGGAAAATCTGGTTTAACATGTTAAAAGATGTAAATCCTACTTCAGAACTAATATTCAGTACTGGAACCTAAAAATCTGGGCCATCTTTTACGTATTGATATTGATAAACGTATTGTGTATTGTTACATATTGATACACTTACAGGAGGTTAATTGACATCATAATAGCATCAGTGATATGTTGGCTTCTCTTTTGCCCTATGACATCTCCCACTCAAGTAACCAAATGAAATAAAGTAAATGTTAATGTTTTTACAGAGAGGAAGACAGGTACCAGTCAATACATTTTATACCCTAATCTGAAGACTTGGTTTGATGCACAGAGTTACTGTAGGTTGTATCACACTGACCTGGCCAGCACAAGAGATGCCACAGAAAACTCCCTTGTCATTTCCATGATCTCTTCGCTGACATGGTTTGGTTTGTTCAAGAACTCATGGATATGGTCAGACCACAACTTTGTGTCTAACTTCATGTGGGCAGCAGCACAGCCTACCAGTTTACCATCATATGATTGTGTTTACACAATGTATAGTGGAGCATTTGATACACTGTGTTCAGATCAGAGGCCATTTTTTTGTTACAGAGGTAAATAAAAACATTTTTTCTTCTTAAATTATGTTTACTGATGTTGTATTCAATAAGCCTTTATAAAAGCCTTTATAAAATCTGCATGCAGTAATCACAGGCCAACAAAAGTTCATAAAGATACAGGTGCAGTCGAGTGAAGATCCAAACCATACCGAAGAAAAGGCATCTATTTTGGAGAAGGTCAGCAACATCTACTAAAATCCAGCTGTCGGTTTCTTTATGATTTTATGTCACAAACTATTTCAACAATATACCCCTAATATCTTCTTATTTTAGATAAGACAGATTCTGCAGGATGGAGGGTGGGGTAACGTCACGCTGAAGTACAGAGAGCACCCAGGTGAAATGGTTTTCAAAAGAAGATGAGAAAAAACATTGTTGTAGCAGATCACACATCCACTCTGGGACCATCTAATAGTGTGTATGAGGGAAAACATGCTCCAATGTTTAGAAGCCAATGTATCAGCTAAGAAAATTCAAGAAATCTCAAGACGTTCAATTATCTCCATCATTAGCTATATTATCTTTATCTTCAATATCTATAAATGCCAAATATTTACTGACTTACTCACTCATTACTAATTTCTCCCACTTAATGGGTACCATGTAGATGATTATATCTAATCTCCAACAATAACATTTGAAAATATTTAAATTGTAGTAATGTTAAATGTTACAGTAAATGTATTTAAATAAGTAGATTTCTTTTTATCTCCCTGTTTGCTGTAAAATGTGCATTTAATAATTTACAATGAATTACAAACATTTTTCTTTTTTCCATAATATGTTTTCGTCTTTTCTGTAAAGCTGCTTTTCTGTAGTTCTGTAAAAGGCCGTATATTAAAAAGTGACAAAATACAACAACCAAAGTTTTTTTCATTTTATGTCATTTATATTATATTATTTTCCCATACCACATATTATTCTTTTTTTTATTTACTTTAATTGCTTATTTAGAATTTTAAAACAAAAAGCTTATCTAACCAAACTCAATGTAAAAAAACTAAAATTATTTGTTGAATATTATTTGTTCATATACAGTTATTGAGGATGAGTGATATTGTTTAAAACCATTTACCTTGAACTTGTGATGGAGGGACGGGAGGATCCAAGATATGAAGAAGTGGGCGTGTTTAAGTCTTTTTAATTCACCTTATTTATTTCTCTTTCCATTTTCCCAATTCTTTTGTATACACTCCTTATTAAAATCTTAAGACCAGTTAAAAATTGCAAGAATTTGCATTTGGCACTATTGGATTTTTATGAATTTACTGAACACAACAATTCAACAGAAATAGGCTGTTCGTCAGCTAATCAAAGGTTTATGACCATACCTCAAAAAAGCAGAAAACCCCTTCAAAACAGAGATCAAAGTGACGAAAAAAAATTACTTAGTAATGAGTAGCGCCACCATTCTTGTTGATCACTTCAAACAATCATTTAGGCATGCCTGATGCAAGTGTTTTCAGGAGGTTAGTGGGAACATTGCTCCAAGTGTGGAACATGGCATCACGAAGGGCATCCACTGTCTCGACCTGATGTCCATCTTTGTAAACTTCCCTTGCCACCATTCTAAAATGTTCTCAGTCGGATTTAGATCAGGAGAACATGCAGGGTGGTCCAAAAGATTGATGTTATTCTCCTGGAAGAAGTCCTTTGTCAGGCAGGTATTGCGAACTGTAGCGTTGTCCTGTTGAAAAACCCAGTCATTAGCACACAAGACAAGGGCCCTCAGTCATGAGGGATGACCGCTGCAACATCTTCACAAAGCCAGTTGCTTTTTGATGCCCCTGCACAACCTGAAGCTCCATTGTTCTATTTAAGGAATACACCCCTAAATCATGACAGTTCCCCCAGACTGTGTCATATAGAAAACATCTCAGGTGAGATTTCCTGGTAATGCCAGTAACATTGGAAGCCATCAGGACTATAGAGGGTAAATTGTTTTGCATCAGGGAATACAACTTTCTTCCATGTTTGGTAGAAAGTGTGCCATGTTTGGTGCGCCCTTGCAAAGTACAAACGGGCAATTTTGTGAATTTTTTTTGGGTCTACCACTTGACTTTTTTATTCCATAACCCTTAGGATTATTTTAAAAATGCTAAATGACTGTCTTGCTGCGTCCAACCTCAGCAGCAATGGCACATTTTTAGAGGCCTTGCTTATGCGGCTCAACAATCCAACCACATTCAAAGTCAGTCAGCGTTTTTGCTTTTGACCTGAGGTCTTGACAAAAAAATGACATGGAATCCAAATTTTTGCGCAGATTTGGGTTTTTAAAGGCTATGGCTGAAAAAAATCATGTTTGAGTGTAAATGCAGTTTTAAAAAAATTGGCTGCTCAAAATGTTTTGTCTCTTGCACCTGTTTCTTCTTTTAGCATTATGAAGCTCAACTTAGAACCTTCTTAAGATCCAATAGTGCAAAATGCTAATTCTTGCAATTTTTTAACTTCTCTTAAGATTTTGATCGAGTGTATATTAATTCTTACATGGTCTTCAAATTCCTGAATCAGGTAACTGTTTGTATCTATTAGTTGCATATTTCTCGAAAGATGTTATCGACCAAAGTGTTGCTCCAGAACTCTGCAATATGGCTGTAACATTCATTTGCCAACATTAGGATACCTTCAGAGAGGTTGTTAGTCACGGAAGCATAGATATACAGTCTGTTCAACAATATGCTGATTACATGATTACTTTTGGAGACTATGGTGGCAAGGCAGCAATATGACCGGCAATGTTTTACTGGAGTAGGGCACGTATGCTACGCTGCTGTTTGGCTAGTTAAAAATAATGTTTTGTACATTACACATTGATACAAAGGAGAAGCACAGTTTTTAATTTATTCACAAATTAACTCTTTGTAAGTAAACTCTGCTTGTGGAGGCTCGGAATCGACTGTACCGCTGGAGTTTCTGACATCAGTCAAAACAGTAGGAAAGCCAACTGCAATATCCCAATTTTAAAGATAATGCTGCCACAGAGCCTTTATTGGTGTCAAAGTTGATATTGTGTTTTTTCCACCCTGTCCTATCGGGATCAGTTGATCTACCTCTGGCTCATCAATATTCAGGACTTCATTGCTCCTCATGAACATTTTTTGCTGCTTTGCTAATTGGTCATTGAGCAGTAGCCATCTTGTTTTCTCACAGAATGGTCTAAGGTACATTGTTTCACTTTTAGAGACCAGGAGGGTAGGGGAGTGACCTTTCGTTTTTACTTTTTATTTGTACAAGCTCTCCATATGGTTCGACAACAAAATCTGAAAGTTGATCAGGAAGCTTTCTGTGATGTGTCCGACCCCATCGATGGTTTCATAACCATCAGGAAATGCAAGACCAGATCCTGTCAGGGGCCGAGCCTAGGACAATCTTCAACTTTCCCTGCCGTTTTGTCATTGGGGATGACTTTTCAATCCTGCCTTTATAGACTTGTGGACATCACATTGTAGATGAGGGGCTGGCCAGGTCCCTTTTTTACCTACTCATCCCCATCATACTGATGTTGGGGTTTCCCTGGCTTAGTCAGCACAATCCACTGGTTGGCAGACAAGCTCAGTCTATGGGTGGGCTTAGCACTGTCAGGAGGCCTGTCTTCTGTACAAAAGGGCCATCCAATCCAAGGAGCAAGAATTCACAGAACCCAAAGTTTATCCTCTCAGAAACATTAGTAGTGACAGCCCTCACCTGGCCAGATGAGAGCCAAGGTGGAAGGGCACTTTGGGACAACCCCAATCCCAATGGGGTCCTTCAAAGGCTTATTTATTCTGCTTCATGCACAAAAGATACCTCCACTGGGGCATTGCCCATCCATTCTCAGCTCATCCTGGTGTCGCCCAAACTCTTAAATGAATTCATCAAAGGTTCTAGTGGTCAGGAATGATGTGCTCTGTAAGGTCCTTTGTCGCAGAATGCGCCATCTGTGCATGGAACAAAACAACCCAAGCTAAGCCCTTCGGTCTGCTGTAGTCTTTGCCCATTCAATCTCTCACATGGTCTCATGTCACTCTGGATTGCATAACATGGCTACAACTTTTCATAGGCAACTTGGTCTGTTGTGATTGTGGACAGCTTCTCTAATGCCTGTAAGTTTGTGGCATTGCCTAAACTGTCCACTGCAAAGGAGACAGCAGGCCTTCTAGCATAGCATGAGGTCTGGGTCTATGGAATCCCCCGACACATTGTCATTGATTGAGGCCCGCAATTTGCAAGTCATGTTTAGTGAGCGTTCTTGCATCTGTTGAGGCAATTTCTAACCAGTTATCTGTGTTTTCTCGAAATTCAGGCCAGAAAGACTGATAGGGTCCAATTAAATTCTGTTACCTATCAGCTGAAGTTGCCTTTTTTTGCGATGCACATTCATCCAACTTTTCATGTCTTGTGGCTCAAACTGTACATGGGGTTGTGCCTGAGACCTATACCATCCACCCCGTAGAGATCCCAAGAGCCTCCGGTTACACTGTAAGTGCTTGTTGGATTCCCGCCAGTTACAAGGTTCTACCCAAAACCTTGTTGATTGGGAGGGTTACGGCCCAGATGAGAGCCCCTGGGTTCCAACCATGTTCTGGACAGCAAGCTTATTCAGGAGAGATCATGTTGCCAGTCTAAGGACTTCAGGAGTTACCCTTCGGGGTACTGTAATGGGGAGACCAGACTTTAGGGGGCGGGCAGCAGATCATTGGACTAAAGTGGCATTCTTGTGTGAAGACAACAGTTCCCAGAGGGCATCGTGCTAACAAGAACAACTGGGCCAGGAACTTTTTACATTGTAACATGCGCATGTCATGAGGTTGATCCTATTTTCTTCACTGCTGCTTAGTGATCCTGGATACCCATTGGAGCTTGCCACTATCGCCAGGGTCAGTAGTGTGGTGGTGGGTACTTCGCTTGCCTTTTGGTACCAAGCATCGTTTGTGCTCTGACCAGGAAGCGGAGCAGACAGAGCGTGTGTGTATGGTGTTAGTGTGTTTGTGTGTGTGTGTGTGTGTGTGTGATTAACGAGTTTAGGTTTTGTCTTTAACACTTATTTAGCTTGATGTCCTTAATGTGAGATAGCGTAGCCCAAGGGCATACTACTAAATGTGTGCGCTAAAGTGGTTCTACAGTGTGTATTTAGATAAGCACACAGTAAAGTTTCTTGGAAACAAACCACGACAGTGTTTAATGACTGAGTTATAACATTTACAAAGGATCGAAAACCTTTTGTATGGGCTTTCTGCAATAAAACATTAGCGTCTTTCACATATCAAACATGCATATTTTACAAGTATGGTTCCCCTGTTATGTAATTACGAACCACAAGTCACCTCCCCGCATCACATTCACACTCGCACGTAAAACACTTTTATCATACATGCAGTCTGAACAATAAGCATGTTATGTAATAAGAATAAAAGCATAATAATTATCTCTCTGCTTTATTTTTCATTGATGGAAAAATAAGTGGCTCAAACTTTAAAAAGGCGTTCTACTATTGACTAGGAAATTTTATTATTTACAAAAATACATAATCCTTTTGTAACAGGCTTTCTGAAGTAAAAGTAAGATGTATGGTTATAGAAAGTAAGAAAAAGTGTTATTCAGTAAGGATCAGTCTGGTTTAAGTTAGCTGGCAGCGTTTAACTCACGTATTACAAAAAGGTTAAAGGCTGTGTCACTGTAATCAGATCAATGTGATCTCTCACACTATGCTAGTTAGTGCTTTGCATAAGGTTTTATGTTCCATCAGGTGGAGAAAGGTGCAGAGGCAGAAAAGATTTTAATATTAAACATTGCTAGCATGCTTTAATCACTCATTCTTTAAAAATACTAGTTTAGTAGTTACAGTTATATGGATAAAATGCCAGTTTGATATTGTCACATAAACAGAATAAACAGAACCGTTTATCTACTTAAGAAGCCACATGAGAAAATTGCCACTGCTGTGGAGTTGAACCAAATGCAATAAAATTTAATATACTATAAAATTCCCATAATATTACAATTGTCTTGCTTTTATTTGAAAGAAGACTTCTTTTATATATATAATATATTTTGATTTACATTTTGATAATTATTTATGATTATTTTGTTCTCAATGCATTCCACGGTCTACTAAATAAAGATTTTCAACTGAATACATCTTTTAAATAAATATTTTATTCATTTAAATCTAGGATGTGTTTTTTCAGTGTTCCCTTTATTTTTTTGAGCAGTATATATATTAATATCATTAATAACATCAACATCTTACCACGTTACTAAACTTGTCCAATCTCCAAATCAGAATGAAAATTAATTTCACATTCTAATATTAATGCTGCCAATTTCTTCCGAAGTATCATATATAAGATACTTATATAGATACTTATATAAGATACTTTGGAAGAAATTGGCGGCATTTATATTAGAATGTGAAATTAATTTTCATTCTGATATTAATGGCACATCTTTACATGACTCTTACAAATATTCATTTAAAAAAAATCACCAAATATCTGTTTGTGTACAATTATAAAACTTATTAAAAATAAATAAATTTAAGTATTTTACACTCTATTTCAGCATTTTCAATCACCAGTGAGAACAGCCAGGTAATGCTAATAGCAATTGCTTCTTCTGCGGCCATCATCCTCCTCACTGTGGTGCTCTACATTGTGATTAGCAGGTTAGTCTGTCAATCAAGTGACCACTTCACATAAGCTTTCACATAAGTGTCTCTTACCAAAGACGCTCATCCTTTAAACAAACCCACCTTTTCTTTGTTCTAACTGAATATATGAATGTAAAATATCATCAACCTGCATGTCAAATTTCTATTTAAGATTGTTGATAATTTACTTGGCTTAAACTGTGTTATTTTTGTTCTGCTTTCTGCTTTATTTAATGTACTTGTGGGAACTAGAGTGTTAAGTTAGACAAGAGGGGCTGTTCTTGGCAGACGGCACTGCTGAAAGTCTGCATAAATATCTGGCTTATTATAAGCCTCAAAATACTGTTCTGCCTCATCGCAAAGCAGTCAAGTTTTTCCTGCCTTCAATTTTCTGTACTTACTAAGAATCTAAAGGTCTACAGCCTGGTGTTAAATAACTAAAACTCAATCAATATTTACATTAAATTTTACCTGTTAACATTTTTATTGACAGGTGTTGTGGCTATAGCAAATCCAAACATCCAGACAAGAAGAGACTTCATTTTGGTAATGGGCACTGTGAGTAGATCATGACATTTTCACAATAGGTCTTTTTTACACCAACCACCAATTATTACTATAAAAGAGATATGGACATCTTAAGACAAACAAAACCCATACTGTGAGTTCTGCAGAATTTTGTATTACATACATTAAAATACTGTGAAAAAATCATGTGGCCTGTATAAATGAAATTAAAGATTAACAAGTTGTGTTTTTGTAAGTAAAATTTAGCAAATAAAATAACTGTATTATAAAATTTGCAGAAAATCTGAAATTTAGATAATTTTCCTAAAATGTGTTTACAAAACAATTAATTGAACTGAACAGGGCGGTCCAAACCTTTGCACAAGAAATGGCCATTAATTAAACATCCTTTAACTCTTTTCACCTGTTGCTTTTATGTTGTTTTCAGTGCGGCTGCCAGGTATCAGGACATACGTCGATCCTCACACCTATGAAGACCCAAGTCAAGCTGTGCATGAATTTGCGAAAGAGTTAGATGCCTCTTGCATTGCCATCGACAAAGTAGTGGGTGCAGGTATGCAGTCATTCATCACTTAAATACATTGTTACCTGCACAAGCCCAGAAAGAATGTGTAACAGAAATGACAGGTGATGTAAATAAAAATCATTTCGCACCTCAGCTGGAGGTGTGTGTGGTTTGATTGTGAATGCTGAGATGGAGAGAGCATCTTTCCCAGTGCTCATCCTCATCGCCTCAATGCCTTTAATAGAGTGCCTGCTGATGGAGCACATGACTGTGGGCAAGTGGCATATACCACTTGCTGCGATATTATTTTTCACTACTTCGTATCTTGTTCTCTCACAGGCATTCAGCGTCCCTGATGTCTTAAACACTAGAGCGCATATCAACATAATACCCATATGATTTATTGCTAGAGTCCAAACCCCCCTCCATTTTTGTGAAGTTCCTCTTAAATCACTGTTCAATTTGTCTTTTGATTTGTGCTTTTTTTATTTAGATGCTTGCAAGTATTCTGGTAGTCCGGATACCTGTTTATATTGATTTTTTTAATGTTAAATGTATTACTTAATTATTTTTGATCAACAGTTAGGTCATAACACATACAAATCTCTAGATTCCAGTATTTTCAGTGTGATGTGACCAATGAAATTAAGTTATATATCGTGATTCAACAAACTTAGATTTATTTTTTCTCGATATGACCACCTCAGGTGAATTTGGAGAGGTGTGCAGTGGACGTCTAAAATTGCCTTCTAAAAAAGAGATCTGTGTGGCCATAAAGACACTAAAGGCAGGGTATACAGAGACACAGAGGCGAGATTTTCTGAGTGAAGCCAGCATCATGGGACAGTTTGACCACCCAAACATCATCAGATTGGAGGGTGTAGTGACTCGGAGTGAGTACTTTTGAAAACTTTTTTCTTAATGAAGTGACTGCATTTAGTATATTATTGTCTAATTATATTAGTTTATAAATTGCTGTGTTGATGTGTACATTTACACATATCATGTATATAACCTGCTCAGTGTGTATGTTCGATGGAAACCTGCTGAAGGGCTGTTACTTACATATAAACTTAAGGATAAAGTAAAGATAAAGTGATCTAAAGATAAAGTGATTCATTTTGCCTACTGTGCTTACACACAGAGGAATTTGTCCTCCACATTTAACCCATCCGTGC
>JAOUQT010340309.1:0-12896 GCA_025769995.1 Xyliphius kryptos | reverse complement strand
AGGACTCGTTCTCTCATCCTCCCTGAAATGTAGTGTGTAGTGTTCATTTGCTTATGTAAGTTCACTAAGCATGACTCTTCAGTAAGCATTTTCCAGACAATACGTTCCGACTGCAGTGATATTCTTGCTAATTGTGTGACATTTTGTGTTACCTCACAATCAGCCAAGGAAAAGAGTTTTTACTGCTTTGTTAGTCTGAGAGGCCATCTCAAAATCTATATATATGTAAATAAAGGGGGCAGCATGGAGGCTTAGTGTTTAGCACGTTCAAATCCCAATCTGGGTGGAGTTTCCATGTCCTCCCCGTGTCCGTGTGGTTTTCCTCTAGCGTCCAAAAACATAGATTCAAGGTAAATTGAATGCTCTAAATAGTGTATGTTTGTGTGTGAGTGTGCTTAGCGATAGGCTGGCGCCCTGTTGGCCACTCCGTTGCCCATGTTTCCTAACATGACCACCACTTCACATGAAACAATTACTTTAATGTTATGATGTCAGTCACATATTTCTGGGAAAATGTCATGGACGAAACTGTTGCTCTCGAACATCACAACCTGGATGTGTCAACACAGGGATACCATCGGCGATTGTTCTTAGTGGTGGAAGCATAGTTATACAGTCTGCTCAACAATACGCTGACTACATGAATACTTCCAGAGTTTATGGTGGATAGGAAGACATAGGACCATGAATGTTATGCTGGGAAAGGGCTTAATTATGCTGTGTATACGCTGTGGGTCAGGTAGTAATAATAATAATAATAATAATGATATTATAAAGGATATTGATCATGAGTCCGTTGCCTTTTCGCCAGCGAGTCTTCATCACTGATGCCGGCCATCAAGTATCGGAGTCCTGTCACCCATGTCCTTGCCTCCTCTGCATTGGACGACACCAGGTCCAGTGAGTCCATGTGATTGCCATGATAAACTGTGAAACAGCAGCTGGGGTCGATGCTTCCGTCAGAATGTCGATGAAAGATATCAGACTGACGACCTTCAGTTACTTTATAGAGTGAGTCGATGGTGACTGAAAGAAGCAAAATACAAATGCAAATGACAAACACAAAAAACACAAAGGTGCTACAGTGAAGAATAATAATAACTAATTGATTAAAATCAGTTATTAAAATAGTCGACCACTAATGTAAAAATCGATTAGTTGAGTCCAAGTTATTATTCACATAAGTACAGTTGCTACGCCCTTATTCGAATCAACCAAAACAGTGGCAGAAAATAATAATCGCCAGATGAATTAATTTTCGAAATATTTGTTAGTTGCAGCCCTAAATGAAAGGAAATTAAATGAATTAATTTATTCAAAGCAGTACAAGTCGACATATTTAAATTTATTATATTCCATCACTGGGATGTTGTCGTTTGTACACTATTTATTTGTTGTTGTTTCACAGTTATTATGAGTATAAATTTAATTGTCTTAGAAAAGGCCTCGCATAGAGTTTTTTTCAACATTATGTATACATCTTATCTTCATTCATTCATTTATTTATTATCTTCCGCTTATTCCTTTATAAGGGTCGCGGGGGGGTGGGGGTTCCCCAAGCCCATCCTGTGGAGAACATCTCGGGCGCTAGGCAGATACACCCAGGACAGAGCGTCAATCCGTCGCTGGGTACACATTCTCTCACACATCCACACACTATAAAGGGCAATTTAGAGCATTCAATTTACCTTCATGGAATGTGGGAGGAAACCGGAGAACCCGGAGGAAACCCACGCAGACACGGGGAGAACATGCAAACTCCACCCAGATTGGGATTCAAACCGGTGGCACAGCGCTGAGAGGCGAATGTGCCACCACTAAGCCCCTACCTATAAAAACATATTTATATAAAAAAATCACAGTTTATTTAATTTTAATCTCCACTGATTTAATTACCTGAGAAATATTATGTGCCATGAATTTTGTTTAGCTTGCATGGTATATGCCCCCCATATGTTTAATTTAGTAACTGCACATTAAAGTATGTGGATATGTGTACACTGTAGAACACGTGAACATTCTCATTAAAAAAATAAATAATAATAATAATCAAAACAGCATTAATGGTGTGTGGTACATTTTGAGATGCGTCTCTGCTTACCACAGTTGCACAAAGTGCTTATTTGAATCCCATTAGCATTTTTGTCAATCTAAGCTATTCTCCTTCATTAACCTTCTTCATCAACAGGATGTTTCCAGCTGTTGCTCACAGGATGTTTTTTTTTTGCATTATTTTTAAAGAATCAGAAGAAGTGCATTAAAAGCCCAGCAGTTATAAAAAATCACAGCAACCCTGTTTGGCTTTAACAATTATCTTTCCTGTTAACCACAAAGTGTAGTAGACTTACCATGTTTTATTTGATTTTAAATCACTGCATGAATAAGTAATTATTGTTTGGTACCTAGGCCTTCAGTAATGCTCCGTCTGAATCAACCAACCTGTCAATAACTATTTTATAGCTATAAAAAATCATCTTACTATGCAGAAATGCAGTATAAAGAGTCCTTACATTGCAGATAACTCTTGTAGACACATAAAAAATAACAAACAAAAACCTCATAAAGCATCACAGTGACTTGGGGATCCAGGTTCCATGTTCTCCCTATGTTTGCATGAGTTTCCTCTGGGTTCTCCGGTTTCCTCTTACAGTCCAAAACATGGATTCAATATACAGTGACTTCTGAACTGCCCCTGTATAGTCTGTGTATGTGAGAGAGAGAGTGTGTGAGTGTGTGCCCAATAATAGATTGGCGCCCTGTCTAAGGTGTATCTGCCCAGCGCTTGAAAAGTGGCCCTCTAGATTGGCATGGGGACGATCCCCACGATCCCCATGATCCTAGTAGAGTCTTAAATGAAAGATCATGAATGAATGAATAATCTCATAAAATTGCAATATTCCGTAGAATAATGACACTCATCAAAAATCCTACTTAAGTCCTGATTATTTGTACAAAGTCCATCCTCATTTTATTTCTTAAGAAGAGTTTAAGTAGTTCCATTAAGAACTCATGTTTTATTGCCATTAAAGTTAATGCTGCTAGAACTGCCTGCTAGAGGGCTTTGGTGTCGCCAACTCAAAATCTGATTGGTTAAAGGAACAGGTTTTTCGACACTTATTTAATGCTACCAGGCCGCATAACTGTTAGTAAAGGTCTTATGCAGATGATTTAACCCTGACAACAAATGATGCTAAAATGTAATACCCACACACATATACAGGGCAATTTAAAGCACTCAATTTATCTTCACGTTTTGGGAATGTGGGAGGAAACCGGAGAACCCGGAGGAAACCCACACAGACCTGGGGAGAACATGCAAACTCCACCCAGATAGGGATTCGAACCGGGAATCCCCAGTGCTGAGAGGCGAATGTGCTAACCACTAAGCCACCGTGCCGCCATGCAGCAGATTAATATGAATTTTAATACAAAACAGTTTCTGAACCCATAAACAGTGAGTGTGTGTTATAAAATAAAAAGTCAGCTATTTTCGCATTGATGCTTCAATAAAAGAAGCTGTTGCTCATACCCCTCTGGACAAAGCACTGTGGGTAATTTGAGGCAGAATTAGTCCCATCTGTCTGCCTGGCACGGACTTTAATGCTTTGTTCCTTTGACATCTCTGTGTTGGGTCAATCAAGATTCAGTGCATCTGACAGTCAGTTTGTCTTCCCCAAACAACAGAAAACCACAAGAAACAACATCTTAAACGTATAATCCAATCTGCTGGATTAGAACAAATACTGTGTTTAGAACAAATACTGGGTAGTCTTTTCATTGTTTTGACAGTTCCACACGCTGGTGCTAAGCGATCGGGGTTTAGCATTAAGCTTTTGTTATTTAGAACAACGGTAAACCTCGATCAACATACGTTTTGTTAGTAACGGAATCACAATAAATACGATTGTGACATGTCTACTGGTAATGCATCCCACACGTCCACTGCTTATTGTTTTAAATAGATCGTCAACACATTCAGACCATTTTGTTAAAGTATTCTATTATACAACACTTAACAATGGACATTGTCTTAAAGGACGTTTTTCAAACGCTGAGTAAAGACTTAAATGTGTAACATATGTTTCACACTATACGATCAAAACTATGTGGATACCTGACCATATCAAGTGTATTCACAGCGTGCTGGATGTTCGAGGGGTATGGTACTATTGGGGTCCTGAGCATTATTAGAACTGAGTAAGATATGTACTGTAGTCTACAATCAGATGGACCAAAGTTTGTAATTGTAGAACTACAAAGTCCATCTTTACAGTAAGTGAAACTGATATACTAAAGCTAAACGCATTAGGGGGTGCATTATTGTCAATAAATCACAGGAAAGAGGTGTTGTTAGGTCTGAGGCAAAGCGAAGTACAGTTACACCTCTTTGCCGTGATTTATTTACTATAATGTACAACCTATAATGTACAACCTCCAATGTCTTATTGCTTTTAGAAAACGGTTACAAACAGGCTATAATGATGTAAAATATTAAGGTTTGATTCATAAATGTGTTTATAGAAAGAAAAATCAATAACAAATGGTCTTCCACGATGTAACGTAAACCGTTTTTTTAAAGTAAATCCTGATTGCTGAGTAACAGGTTTCTCTCACCGTCAAATATTGCCATCTAGTGGTTAAATTACAGAACACGGTATATGAAAACCATCAGAAAGATATATTGTATATTACACATTGATATGAATGTGAGAGGTCAGAGGTATGGACAAAACACTGATCAAACAGCTCCGCCAATCAGATTTAAGGACCAAAACTACCCGTTTTATAACAAAGCAATAAGGTATGAGATGGCGTGCATTATTGCGAGTAAATCACGGGGAAAAGGTGTGCATAGCGGAGTATAGTTACACCTCTTTCCTGTGATTTATTCACAAGAAAGCACAATCTTGAGTGCCTTATTGCTTTAATTAGATGATTACAAACACACTAACAAAAGTTAGTGGTTAGCATGTTCGCCTATCAGCGCTGGGGATTCCCGGTTCAAATCCTGATCTGGGTGGAGTTTCCATGTCCCCCCAATGTCCGCGTGGATTTCCTCTAGGTTCTCTGGTTTCCTTCCACAATGCAAAAACATAAATTCAAGGTAAACTGAATGCTCCAAATTGCCCTGTATAGTGTGTGTATGTGTGTGTGGATGTGAGTGAGTGTGTACTCAGCGATGGATTGTCGCCCTGTCCTGTGTGTATCTGCCCAGCACCCGAAACCTTCTCCCCTGGATGGGCATGGGAATACACATTTCAAAATCTGAACACTGATGGTGGAGTTTCTTGAACAATCGCAAAATGCCATCTAGGGGCCATAATACAGAACACAAGTTATAAACAACAGCCGCAACAGGTTTAACGCTCATCAGGAATCGGTTTACGGTTTATATTAATCAATATTTCCAGTTGGGGTACATGATTTGAGATCATGTGTTGTCCATAACGCATCAATACAAATGTGTGCGTTATTGTCACTATGTCACGGCTGGACATACAACTCAACCAATAAGGACCAGAATTACCTGTTTAATAATGGACAATAAATGGAGCAAGAAGGGGGGAGTGACCAAATTTTTGACCGGTACTGTTTTTAAAGTTCAATACTTGGTTAGAATCAGCAAATGAATTTTCTTTTATTTATTTGAAAAAGTATTTAGTTGAATAAAAGACATTTTGTATGCATTAGGCTCAGGATGAAAGGTTAAGCACCACTTATTAAACCACCCTGAAGATTCCACATTATTTTAGCCTCTAATATGAAACGTGAATGTGAAATAAAAAAAAACATGTAGTTTCTTTAAAAATAATATTCATTTTTTATTTTTTTAAATCAACAAGTTAAAATAAATTGTAACTGGTGGAATACATTAAATAACGGCGCTCTCAAACATGAATGTGGGGGAGACTGTCGTTTATATTTGAGCCAGGGGCAGAAGAGACCAGCAGAGAGCAGCAAAGCCCAACCTCAGCCAGTCATCACAATTATAAATTCTAACTGGTAGGAAGTGGGCTCTTAAACGCCGCTTGTTAACTTCTATATATGCCCATATTGCTGGAAAAGCACACGGTTACAGCAGCGCTGGAAAAGAGAAAGCCATGGGACAGGTTCGGGACTTTTGGCGATTTTCATCGGCCAAACAGTTTGAGTGTTAATACTGACTGTAATAAAGCCCTTCCCTGATCCAGCCGCTTTCCACATCCCATTGTGTTAGTCGTCTGGAACGTAGCGGGTGAGTGAATGCTTCTTTCCAATGTGCACTTTCAAAGTTGACAAATTTTGTCCACTTTAATGACAAGTTGTACAATGAATTACTGCAGCCGCAAACACATTGGTCATTTTGCACATTCAGTTCATTTGGTTTCACATCTTTGCTTGTTGTCCATCATCTACGTCTTCATCTACAGCAGCTACGTATGATGTAAATACAAACTCTGACAAATGCGGGGAGTGGCTGAGTTAAAGTGCTTTGAACCATAATTTGGAGGGAAAATTAGGAACTTATCTGGTATTTATGTATTTTTTCAATTTTATATTAGGTGGTGCTCAGCCTTTAAAGGGATTTTTTCTGGGGTGGGTGGAAGGGATTGAGGGTAATTTGTAAATTTGTGGCCAAAACGATCGGTCCATGATGCTGAATGTGAAGGCTTTGCTCGTAATGAACATTCCAAGTCATTCCAAAGACAATACGCTGAAGGTTGAGGCTCTGTTCAGAACAATAGAACACTTTTACCCCAACTCGGACTAAATCTAAACGAATCTCATTTTAGGGACTTATGATGAAAAAGGAGAGGACTTTTCCCGGATCCACAAAAATATTTTGTTTTTGTAGAACTAAAGTAGTTTTATTAGTTTACACTGACTAGCCTGCAAAGAGTTACGGTTTCTTCCACATAATCTTGAGGAAATCACATATGGTAACTCAGTGGTTAGGGTGTTGGATTAGCAATCTAAGGGTTGTAGGTTCAAATCCCAGGTCCAATGAAATTAACAATGTGCACGTTTGCTTTTCAGTGCTGGAGAGTCCCGGTTTGAATCCCAATCCGGGTGGAGTTTTCATGTCCTCCCCGTGTCTGCATGGGTTTCCTCAGGGTTCTCCGGTTTCCTCTGCCTCACTTTCCATCTAGCTCACACTCCCTCTCACTTTCTCTGCCTTACTCTCGATCTAGCTCACTCTCCCTTTTTCTAACTCTGCCTTACTCTCCATCTAGCTCACTCTCACTTTCTCTTACTCTCCCTCTCTCTATCCATCTCACTGTCTCTTTATCGCTCTCCCGCTCCCTCTCTCACCATTTATGCATTTTCCCATCCAACCGCTCATCCATCCACCCACCCATCCGATTTATGACAGAAAATCCTTTCCTTTAATCCACCAGTTTGCATGTGTGTGGTGTGTAACTGATTACAGTGTGGTTCCTGTTTGGGGTGAAGGGGCGATGCTATAGAATGAGCAGCATAAAAACGGCAGAGTGTGGGAACCACACACAGAACGGCAGAGAACGCTGAATGCTTGGAATGAGCTAACAGCAGGAAAAAAATAGCCTTTTGCTCCCTCATTCTCATTCTTAGATTCTGGAAATAGTCAATTGGATTAAGATCACAGACGTCAAACAGAGAAAATAGTGGAACTTTTGAATGATGTAATCGTGTGGAGAGGGTGGGTGGGCAAAAGATGGGCACAAAAAACCCACAACATTTCTCATTACCAAATTGGGCCAATGAATGACAGAGGCCTAAAAGAATTTATTTAGCTTAACATGAAGAGCCAAATAGTCTCCCATTACTGAGGTCGTTCACCACAGCTGGATGAAGCCGGAGGTCCATTTGTAGAGAAAGAGAGAGACAAGCAAACTAACGGGTGGATGGCAAAATGTAACAAGTAATTTAATGATAGATTATTTTGTTAAAAAAGAAGGATTGCTAAATCAATTTTTATTCCGTTTGATGTGCATTTTGTCTCGGTTTGAAGGTAAAAGCAGAAGAAAACATTCTCATTAATAAACTATACGATGAACATGTTAAACCCATAACTGGTATTAACTTGTTAATTCGAACATCAGTTCACATAACGATTATAAAATAAGTAGGCCCGGTTCTTACATCTGATTGGCTGACCGTTTGTGCAGCTGTGACATTATTGCCAATAACGTACACACTTGACGGCTTCACATTCATATCAATGTCTGATATACGCGAGCCGATTCCCGACGAGCACTTAGTCTGTTGCAGCTTTTGTTTTTAAATTGTATTCTGTAGTTTGGCCACTAGATAGCAGTATTTGATTTTCACAGAAACCGGTATCCTGTTACTCAGCGATCAATGTTCACTTTAAAAAATGGACTAGATTCCATTGTGGAAGACCAGTTTATTAACAAGTTCCATCCATCCATCACCTTCCGCTTGTCCGGGGGTTTGGGTCGCGGGGGCAGCAACCCAAGTATAGGGACCCCAACGTCCCTCTCCCCAGCCACCTCCACCAGCTCAACTGGGGGGATTCCGAGGCGTTCCCAGGCCAGTCGGAAGATATAATCTTTCCAGCGTGTCCTGGGTCTTCCCAGAGGTCTCCTCCCAGCAGGACTTGCCTGAAAAACCTCCCAGGGGAGGCGCTTAGGAGGCATCCTTACCAGCCAGATGCCCGAACCACCTCAACTGGCTTCTTTCGACGCGCAGGAGTAGCGGCTCAACTTCAAGCCCCTCCCTTTTTTATTTTATTTTATATTTTATTTAATTTTTTTTTTTTTTTTTGTAGTTTGGCAAGTCTCCGCTCAGATCAGAATATGTCAAGTACAGTGGACCAATGGAAACTTAAGGTGGGAACAGATTTGAAGTGAAGACAAAAAATATGATGGGTGCATCATGGGTGAAGTGGCTTCAGGCTTTAAATCAACCTTCACACAGTAAAGGCGATATATACAGTATTAGAAAGCAATAAAGATTTATATGATGCACAGGAAGGCGTGCATTATTGTGAATTAACCATGGGAAAGATGTTAGGTGTTATTATACACCTTCCCATTGTTTATTCACAATAATGCACAACTTTGAGTGTCTTTTTGCTTTTATGAAACGATGACCAACACACTATAATAATAAAAACAAAGTTTTATTCAGAAATGCTTTTATAAAAAGTTAAAATAATGTATACCTCTCATAGATAGGAATGTGATGCGGTCAGAGATGTGCATTCATGTCAATAATGCCCTGGATCAAATTTCAAATCAAATTTACATTTAGCAGACGCTTTTATCCAAAGCGACTTACAAGTATCCCAACTTGGTTGGGGTCAGACCACAGGGTTGATACATTACCCTGGAGCAATGAGGGTTAAGGGTCTTGCTTAAGAACCCACATTGGTAACCTCAGTTTACTTAGGATTTAAACCCACAACCTTCTGATTGATAGTCCAAAACCCTGAGCTACCACTCCCGGATGGGCCAAAGGCTCAGCCAATCAGATTTAGGAACCAAAGTACCAGTTTTATAAAGTTATTTAAAATATCCAAATATTTGAATCATGAGAATCATGTAAATCTTAATCAGTGCATTAAAGTTAATTTGAATTGCCTTAAAGAAAGAATCCCAGTATATATTCATATGTAACCTGCTCATGTTTATCTGTGAAACACAGAACACAAACCTGTATGTATTTAAAATTAATGTTGTCAGTAATGTAATACTGCAACAAACCATAGATAACTGGCTATTTTTACTGTTTCATAGATTTAATTTACAGTTTTTACAAAAAATAAGTATAAGTGGAATTTTCAGTGTTACAATAATGTAATAAAAACTTTATATTTATGTTATTTTTTACAAAATAAATAAAAAGCTTGATTTGGATAATCATGTGCAATTTGTTTATTCTAAGTTTTCATCTTTTATTCTACGATGGTTATATAAACTGTTGTGTAATATCTTTTAAATTAATAAAATAACAGTCAATACAAACAGAAAAGCAGGGAAATCAATATGTTTATTAAAGCTTAAGAATTCAATAAAGCGCAACTGTCTCATGAGTACGAGTGAGAAACAGCTTGAAACAGGCTCTTTATTTTTCTATACAATTCCTCCTTAACTAATACTTTAATTGGTACAATTAAATGCATATTGGTGTCTGGTCTCCCATTCTTTCAGTTAACTTGGTTTTAACTTTCTCAGTGCCCAGTCTCTTTTTTGTAATAGTTTTTCATTACACAGAGAACACATATATCACATATAGGCTATTTACCATCATCTCTCACTGTCTACAGTTGATTTCAGAGCCTCCTGAGAAAATCTTAAGATTAATAGCTATAACTAAAGAGCAGGGAATAACCAGTCAATGAAAAGTTTCTTTCTACACATAATATTACGTAATCAAATTCCATATTTAAAATCGTTGAATAAATGTATATTCAATTTAGGCCTGGGCGATATACCAAAAATTTATCGATACCGAAATTTATGACAGTAATCGGAGTCAGTTTGCTAATATCGGTATTCTCAGTATCTTAAAAAAATAAAAAGAAAAGATGTTTTGTCTTTTTTCTCGGGTACGTTCGTGTTCTTTTAAGAGGCTGTGCTCCGTGTTCTCTGTAGGGTAGTCACATGACTACGTGGCAACAAAAATAAAAATTGTACCATCAATATGGCTGTGAAGTATATATGTTGGCCTTATACATTCTTAATTTTTGGGGTTTGTGTGTATTCAAATTATTGTCCATTTATCGTTATTGAGGTGAACTGCTCAATATATCGCAATAGTGATTTTAGGTCATACCGTCCCAGCCCTAATTCAATTATATTAATTTGTTTTTCTAATTATTATATTGTGCCAATTAACAATTATTATGATTATTTACTGACTGATTTTTTTTTTACCTTTTACCAAGTTAAAGTAATTCAATAGCTTTTTTTTTTTTTTTTAATATCATGAAAAAGTTTGTTTCAGTTAATCCATTCAAAAAGTGCCACTTGTATATCATATTCATTCATTATACATAGACCGATATATTTCAAATGATGTTTATTTTAATTTTGATGATTATAACTGTCATCAAAAAATCCTAAGTTCTGTATCTCAGAAAATTAGAATATTACTTTAACATCAATAGTTAAGAAATGTTAACCAACTGAAAAGTATAAGCATATACACATTCTATGTTTAGTTGTGGCTCCTTTGGCTTGGATTACTGCAGCAGTGTGGCGTGGCATGGAGTCGATTGGTTTGTGGCACTGCCCAGGGGCTATGAGAGCCCAGGTTGCTCGATAGAGCTCTTCTGTTTGGTCTGGCATATCGCCTCTTCCTCCTCTCAATACCTCATAGGTATTAAGAACAGGGATACCATGGTCCTTAAAGCAGGTATTGGTTGTTTTGGAACTTTGTGCAAGTGCCAAGTTCTGTTGTTAAATTAAATCTGCGTTTCCATAAAGATGGTCAGCAGCCAGAAGCATGAAGTGCTCTAAAACTTCCTGTTAGATGGCTCTGTTAACCTTGGACCACAGAAGATGACATGTCACCCCAAACCATCAGTGGACTGTGGAAACTTTACACTGGACCTCAAGCTTTGTGGATTCTGTGCTTTTCTCTTTTCCTCGAGATACTGGGAGCTTGATTTCCAAACAAAATGCAAAGTTTATTTTAATCACAGAAAATAACTTTAGAACACTCAGCAGCAGTCGAGAGGCAAATAGTTTATGACGCTGTCTTTTGTTAAAGAATGGTTTGACACAAAGACTGCGACAGTTGAAACCCATGTCTTGCAGAAGTCCAGCTGCAGCTAAGGAGCTTTTATCACTCTCCATTTTAGATTCAGTTTTCAAAACTATGATTTTTACAGGCTATGATTAATATTCTCTTACTGTTGTCTACAGATCAATGATGTCGTTCTGTCACGATGATTTACGGTGCAGTATAATATGGATCAGGGTGAAACAAGCAACATGAAATGCACTTGCTCTAGTTTACATATTTTGAGGCTTTCAAAATAAAAACTATGAATAAATACATAAAATATTTACACATATTTTTCTTTTCCCTCCTTTTTTTGACCAAGTTTCTATATGCAGTGGAAGAAAAATATTCATAGAATTTTCTTGATAAAAGTCCTGATGCAACCATGTAAAACGACACCTGTAGCAATATATAAGGTTTATAAGTGCTTTTTTAGGGTAAAATTGATGGGTTAAGGTTTTAAACTGTATTCCAATGTGAACAAAATATTGGGACACTCTGTGTTTCTTTAAGGTAAATTTATATGGGTATTAATGATATTTTACCTAGCCATGCGTTTTACATAGTTTTGCGTTCATTATTGTGGGAACTATTTGTAGTTTTGTTTAAAAGAACTTGACTGGCCCACATGAGCCCTAACTTTAGGTTATTAAATAGCTTTAGAATTAACAATGTGAGCCAGGCAATCTGACAGGACATGCCTTGTAGAAGCCTTAATTTACACTGAAATGAGGTACATCTAAGTGGTGTCCAAACTTTTTGTGAAGATGCCTGGAGGTCCAAAGTTCATTCTGACATTTTCTGACCACAAAAGTTACTAAATAACTTAGAAGTGGGCGTGCTAGCTCAGTGGTTAGGGTGTTGTACTATCAACCAGAAGGTTGGGTGTTCAAATCCCAGGTCCACTAAAGTTACCAATGTTGGTACTTGAGCAAGATCCTTAACCCTCATTGCTCCAGGGTGCTGTATCAACCCTGTGTTCTGACCTCAACCAAGTTGGGATACTTGTAACTTTGGATAAAAGCTAAATAACTAAATGTAATGTAAATGTGAAAATACACATTGTTAAAAAACAGTTTTTATTCTCACAATTACTTTTAGTTTTCAAATGGCAGTGTAATCAAATGAACAATTCTAAAGACACAATTTGTCAAATAACATTGAAGAAATTTTAAAATACC